>VCRD01001807.1:53064-76928 GCA_006783055.1 Trinorchestia longiramus
AAGCTAACGTTAATTGCACGAGAAACAACGCTAAATACAAAAAAAATAAGGAAAAAGGTAAGAATATCAGGGAAAAAGGTAAGAATATTAGGGAAAAAGGTAAGAATATTAGGGAAAAAGGTAAGATAATCAGAGGAAAAGATAAGAATATTAGAGGAAAAGATAAAAATATTAGAGGAAAAGATAAAAATATTAAAGGAAAAGATAAAAATATCAGAGGAAAAGATAAAATTATCAGAAGAAAAGATAAGAATATCAGAGGAAACGGTAAGAATAACAGGGGAAAAGGCAAGAATAACAGGAGAAAAGGCAAGAAAATCAGGAGAAAAGGCAAGAAAATCAGGAGAAAAGGCAAGGAAACCAGTGGTAAAGGCAAGGAAACCACAGGAAAATGGGAAGGAAACCAGGGGAAAAGGCAGGAAAACCAAGTGAAAAGGCAAGTTACCAAAGGGAAAAGACAAGTAGCCCGAGGAAAATATAAGCGAGAAAACTATAACAAAAGACAAGAAAACAAAGGTTTCACAAGCTCTGACATTACGTACAACTGAAGTCTTACTATGATAGAAAATTAAAAACTAATTATTTTGTAGGGAATGCATGAACAATATTCAATGATTAAAACCTGTCCATAGGATTAAATCCATCTAATGTATGAATATTGCCGAAAAAGAATCGAATCTCACAGTGAATTTGCGTATCCTATAGTAATGCAGTAAATGCTAAGCTCATAAGTATTAAATGATACAAAAATTAATGAATTCAAACATGCAACACTAAACCTCATTAAAAATGTTAGGAAAAAAGTTCCTGCTAAACTAAATGCAGACTTTGTAGCTGCAGTGCAACTTTCCTGCTGACACAGCACACTGGTAGTTTGTGCCTAGTGGCACGGGGTGCAGAGGCATCAGGCCGAAAACACGGGTATCTTTACCCTCTGAACAAGCATGGCAACTGGTGAAGCCTCAAGTCAAAAATGAACGGGTGAACTCAGCCATCTACTGTCTTAAATGAAGTTCAAAGTACACCAGTAATTACTGAACTTGATGCATGACGCAAAATAAGCACAACGCTTAGTCTTCGAGCTGTTTACTGTCTTATGACATTGTATGTTCTTTCTGCCCTTTTATTGAACGCACAGCAGTAACAGCAATCACCCGAGTGAATAGAGAAACCCCGTGTCATAAAAGCTGATTTTGCCATTTTACTGAACCCAACAGAACTATACATACAGAAGATCTACGGGAAAAAAGTAACCAGGTACCAAAAAAAGTTCCCGAAGCTTACTTTAGACACAGCGATCATGTGCCACATGCACTGCTGCGGGTAAGCGGCCATGAGCGCCGCTATGATGCTCGAGATCTGCTTGAAGACACCGGGGTGTGAGTGACAGATACGAGACACTAGCTGCGGCAGCGCTGTCATTAGCTGGTACAGACAGAGCGTGTCCACAGTGCCTCCAATGAGAACGTTCATCTGCTGGAGTTTGTCCCTGACACCGGCCATGTTGGGGGGCGGCGCCTTCTTGGCCGCTGTCTCATGTTGTACCACAAGACTACCCAAGTCCAGCCATATCCCTAGCATCTTCGGCAAGCTCTCGTATACATGAGCGTTGCCGATAGACAAAGACTTACAAAGGCTCGCCACGATATGGTACTGGTAGTCAACGCTCTTCTCCTTCTTATAGTTGAGTATCCTGTCGAGGTACATGGCGAAGTGGAAGTGTCCGTCCTCGTACTCTTTGTAAGCCTCGCTTGCGGTCCTGTAGCTCACCATCATGGAGTTGACGTCTAGAATGGCAGCTTCTTCACTGTAGCGCGCCAGCAGAAGCTGTGCTCGAGAAAATGCCTCGCGTTCGCTCTGGGAGGCATCACTGGTCCTGTAAGACGCAGGGTTGGGGTAGTGACGCTTCATGCCTCTCTTCAGCTCCTCCAGGGCAGCAAGATTGTGACCCTTCGCCTGCAGCCACTTTGCGCGCTCCAAGAACACCTCCTGGCCTGAGCCGGCGTGAAGAAAAGCAGTTTCTCCTTGCTGCAACATGCCTGCCTTACGAGCAACTTTAGCGCTGTGCAGCCAGAGCTTTTTCACCTCTTCATCCAGCAACTGCAGTACGCTGCTTTTGTTGTTGGTGCTAGCGGTGCTGCCATCACTGAGCATTTCTTTAGCCAGCATGAGAAGGGTTCTTCGAAAACTCAAGACAGGTTCAAGATTCTTGTAAGAAGTTTGCACGAGGTCTAATCTGTACTGCCATTTTTGAACTACTTGGCGAATTCCGTCAAGGTCTTCTTGAGACGTCCCTAGAGCTGGGTTAATTACATCTATAGGGCTTCTTTTTGCACGGATTTTCAAGATTCTGGACAGCAGGTCGTCCAGTTCACTCAAGATGTGAAGTTTCAAAAAATATGGGTACGCCCTTTGGTAAGCGCCTTTCTCCATTGTGGCAGCCCCAATGAGAGGTATCAATTGTTTCCTCAACTTTCGGAGACCATCGAGATACCGTTCAGTGTCCCCTTTTTTGGCACTAATTAGCACATCACCTACACCCTCACCGTACGACACAACAGAGGCAACTGATCCAGAGACAGAGTTCTTGTTTGGGGTTCCCGTCATTGCGCTGCTAGCTGCAGCAGAGGAAGAATGTACACCGCTTTTCCATGCGTCCCCCACAGACGGAGAATTAGTAACACGCAACATATTTTCTAAGTCATCCCAATGAAACAAACGCCAAGCAGCTTCCATACGAAACTCATTAAGCCGAGATTCTTCGCTGGGATCTCTAGCCAGAATCGCATGAGTGATATCCAGCACAGTTTGCGGTTGATCGAGACTAATATAACACTGTAAGAGACCCACGTATGGATCTTCCGCGACTGAATCTGTTTCATGCACACCAGCACTCGGTGCTTCATTGGTGCCAGTTTCCTTACCATCATTGGTCTTTTCTTTTTTGAGAGAACAAAGGTACTCGTAGCAACCAAGGGCATCGTGGAGCCGGCCGTCTGCCTTGTAGAGCAAGATGGAGTCGTGAACTGAAGGCTCTGCAGACCTCATTCCAGCGATGCCTTTCACACCATCGGGCTCATCCAACGCGCTGTAGATTTGCTGCATGAACGTGAGGTGCGAGTTGAGAGCGTCAGGGCGAGCTCTTATGTGCTCCTCAATATGCCTCAAAGCTCGAGTGTAAGCTTGGCATCTGAAGGCCGACCTCGCCAGCTGATCAGATGGCAACACTGCAAGGAAATCCAGCACCTGCTGAACCTGAGCACTAGGAACAAAAGCGTTTTTGAGACGTCGACTGGACGCCTCTTCCTTCCAGCGTTGCTGGACCCACACAGTGATGGCATCCAGCACACTGAACACGGTCTCTGCGCATAACTGATCCATGTGTCGCTCAGAGAGCAGCAATGACTGAACGTCCGCTCCCTCCCGTGATTCAGGTAGCACTGGAATGGAAGACGAGTTTTCAGATCCAGCCAGAACAGCCAACACTTCAGTGGCTACTTTAGCATGATGTTTAGGCGAATGCAGTAGCACAGACATGACCAGGTGAGGCAAAATGTGGAGGGCAGTGTTGGTGTCACGCCGAAAAATGGGCTTACACACCGAGAACACTTCAAAATCATTCTCATCCTCAACCAGATCCAGAAGCCGAACCATCCACGTCGTCATCCAGACCTTGAAAGAAGTTGCATCTTTGGACCCGAACACGGGTAGCCAATCAGTTTCAGTGTGGGCAGGGGAGCGAGCAGTTTTGGCTCCACTGATGATGTATTTGGAGCTCTGTAGAGGCCCTAGCAAGTGTTGGACATGACTGGGAAGAGACCTCCAAACTTGAGAGCCAATGTCAGAACACGAAGCTGTGTCGCTGATGTTGTGGATCCGAAGAATTTCCTGCACGCGAATTAAAGGATATACAGGGTGTCCATAAAATTTCTTTACCATAAAATGGAGTAAGTCTTTGAAATGGTAAAGAGATTTTATGGACAACCTGTATTTGCTGGTAGATAAATAGACACCAAGTTTCCAATGCTAGGAACGCCACAGCTGACTGCTACGTACATGAATGCTACAGCTGAGTACCACGTACATGAATGCCACAGCTGACTGACACATTTACGAATGCTACAACTGAGTGCCACAGCTGACTGCTACATACATAAATGCCATATTCAGGAATGCTATAGCAAATTAAACGAAAAAAAATCCGTAAAAACACATGAATTTTCACGTGTGAGTCTACTAGTTATTATATACAGTAGAATTCCTTTAAACCGGCACTCGCTGGCCAAGCTTTATATATTTATCCATTGTTATTTTTTTTCTTCTTTAACTGCTTTAAGCAATTGATATTGTTTTTCTTTTATGTCTAACGTGTCTATGAATTGTTTGTGGTTACTTGGGTGATATTAACCGGCAACTGCAAAGTCCCATGGGTGCTGGTTAAAAAGACCTCTACTTTAATGGAATCACCGTAGGATTCTCTACGAACACAACACCTGGAGGGCAAAGGAGGCGCAGGTCTGGATGTTGGAGTCCGTTGCAGAGAGGAATGCTCTGGCCAGTTCAGTCACCAGGTCCCTGATGAAGCCTAGGCTCGTGAGAGAGCTGTGCACCGTCGCCCCCGTCTGTGCCTCCGTCAGGTGTTGTGTCCTCACTAGACGGGAAGGATCCATCGCCCCCAGCAGGCCAAGCGCCTCTGCTACCAGCACCTGCCAAGTTGCCACGTGCTCTCAACTCGACAATGGAAAATGGAACTTTTTTGGAGTCTGGCAAGACCTGCCAAGTTGCCACGTGCTCTCAACTCGACAATGGAAAATGGAACTTTAATGGAGTCTGGCAAGACCTGCCAAGTTGCCACGTGCTCTCAACTCGACAATGGAACTTTAATGGAGTCTGGCAAGACCTGCCAAGTTGACACTATGTAGTAAACTTGTCATTTATAAAGACTAGGTTGATAGAAACCAGCTAGACCAGCCAAGTTGCCTTAATAAAATATACATGTTCTAATTTAACAGAATCTAACAAAACCTGCAAAGATGACTTAGCTAATGTACATACTCCTTTTAGATCGAAAACAAATAACTTTTATATAGTAAACGAATCATTATTTAGATAAAAAGCAAATAATTTTTTCGATAGAAAACAAATAATTTTTTAGATAGAAAACAAATAATTTTTCGATAGAAAACAATCAATTTTTTATATAGAAAACAATTTTTTGGATAGAAAACAACTCATTTTTCGATAGAAAATACAAAATCGAGCAATAAAAACCTGGAGGTCCTCAGAAGAAGACCGGCATTGGCCGATGAGGGCGATGGTGAGCTGCTCCAACACCCCTTCTGCAGTGACAGCATCTTCCCCTGCAGCCTCGCCTTCAGGAGGCCTGGTGTCATGCTGAGAGGCATGGTGCGCAGCAGCAGTGCACAGCAGCGCGTGGTGCGTGCGCAACAGATGCAGCAACCTCAGCACCGCGTGATGACGCACCTCGTAGCTCTCATGACGCAACCCTACGGCGCACGGACGCAACGCTGTCAGCAACTCGCTCTGCGTCAGCCTGTGTGGTGTCAGCCGAGTTGTAGTGTCAGTTTATAATGGTGAGGTGAGAATATTGAGGTGAGATGATGATATTGAGGTGAGATGATGATATTGAGGTGAGATGATGATATTGAGATGAGAATATTGAGATGAGATGATGATATTGAGATGAGAATATTGAGATGAGATAGGAATATTGAAGTGAGATGATGACATTGAGGTGAGAATACTAAGGTGAGATGGGGATTTTGAGGTGAGGTGAGAATATTGAGATGAGATTTCAATATTTGAGATTGAAATTTGTAAACTGTATAGGCATCCTGTAAACTAATCTTAGCAAGATACATGAGGTATTTTGTTAGCAAGATATACGAGGCATTTTGTTAGCAAGATATATGAGGTAAAGTATTTCGTTAACAAAAGACCATAAAAAATGAACTCGTAATTAAAAAAACATACCCTTCCTGCTCCTTGCGCTTGCTTTCCCGACAAGCGGAGATGAGAGCGTGCAACTGACGCACGTCCGGCAGCGATGGTGGCAGTGGCTCTACTGCCGGTCTCAATTGCGGGTGCTTGCATATAATCCTGTTCAGAGTTGGACCAAGCGTAAGGGGAAACTTGGCTACAACAGGCGTTATTGTTACAACAATTTCTTCCACCAACGAGTCCAGCAGTGCTGGCTCCAAGTGGAAGATAAACTCTCTGCAAGCAACAGCACACCGCTTCCACTCGCTTGGTTTAGTGTGCTCAAGCGCTAACTTTAAGGTGGCCAAAAGCTTTCTGGCTACACTACTGACCCCTTTTCTTCCAACCACGCTGATGACTTCAGCGATGGCCCATACTGCTTGAGACCGCTCATGTAAAAGGCTCTGGGGGCACACCATTTTGTTGTCCAGGTACATCAGGATGCCTAAAAGTCTGCTCGATACAAACGACTGCACAGCGTCCTGGTTAGCAGGTCTACGCCTGATTTGCTGCTGCAGCTGCACCAACTGCGTCAATTGCCGCTGGGACTCCGGCTGAGAAGGTTGTCCGTCCAACACGCTAAGGCACTCCAGCTCTCGTAAAGCCTTCTCCTTGAAGTCATGTAGCCCTAAAATCAACTCATTGAGCTGATGCTGGATGCTGCAGCGCCGGATAAACACAGGATGGAACCCCGTTGCATCAGCCACATACTGAATACTTTTCTCCAGCACATCAGGGGACTGGAAGAGAGCAGCATACACCACAATGTGCTGGAAATGATCTATGAGCAGGGAATTAGGCGCGTTGCTGCCACTAGAAGGCTTTTGTTGCTGCACTACGGAAGACGACTGTGTGCCAAGCAAAGCATCATCTTCGTCGTCTCTGGAATCCTTCTCCTGGTTTTTGTTGACGCACCTGAGGAGCACAGCAACGAGGGCAGGCTTGCATTCCTTCACTGCTCGAGTTACGAGCCCAGGCAGCAGGTGACGGAAATTGGAGCTCGTCCAGTCGACCAAATCTTCACTGGAGGAGTCACAGTACCTGAAGAATAGAATAAGAATGTAGAATAGGATGAGAATAGAATAAGGTAATAGGAACGAGCCGTTTGGCCCATTCTTGTGTCGACACCCAAGCCCCATGCCGTCTAATCCATTAGCGCCCATCATACTAATAATATAGTAGGTATTTTCCATGAGAAATCCTTCACTTTAGCCCTATATTCTAGATGTTTCGTTCTAAAGTTGAACGAAATTCCATAAACAGACGTGTAGATATAAGGGGTAATTTATGCAATGTTTCGTTCAGAGGAGAAATAACTTGGCCATTAAAGGACTAATGACTGATCTACACACACTGTATGGGACAGTGTCCAGACACTGCAATCATCAGGCATACTGACAGCAATCTACAGATGCACTAAGTGCAACACACAGGCACATTTGAGTAACACAGAGACACACTAAGTGCAACACAGAGGCAGACAAGTAGAGGGTGTTATCTATCCAAAGTGTATCTAAAGTTAATCTGAAGACTTTATCGTGTGTTATCTATCCAATGTCTGTCTAAGGATTTTATCGGATGTTATGTATCTAGTATCTAAAAAGACAGCCCACCTCAAGACCCCGGCCAGTTGACTATCTCTGAAGAGCTCAGCAGCATGACTCAGGATGACCTCTAGGTCGTCCGACGACGCACGCTCCACTATGACCTTACAGAGGAGCTGTCTGTTGCGGTGGAACAACTGGCGTGCTGACACACTGAACCTCTCTGCCAGCGCCGGCACTGCCAGGTGTACCTGTGGAGGACTTCTATGTAGGACTTCTTGTTGTGGTGTGGTCAGCACTGGTGCCTGTTATTACACACCAGTGCAACCCCATTATTTTTGTTATACATCAGTGACTTGCCTGTTATTACACACCAGTGCAACCCCATTATTTTTGTTATACACCAGTGACTCGCCTGTTATTACACACCAGTGCAACCCCATTATTTTTGTTATACACCAGTGACTTGCCTGTTAATACACCCAGTGCAACCCCATTATTTTTGTTATACACCAGTGACTTGCCTGTTATTACACACCACTACAAGCTATATCTTATGTGTTATACATCAGTGACACTTTATTACACACCACTGTATCCCATTACTTTTATGTTATACACCACTGACCTACTTGTTATTACACACCAGAGCACCCATTACTTCTGTGTTATACACCATTGATGCCTCTTATTACGCACCACTACAAGCCATTACTTCTGTGCTTCTGTGTTATACTAGCAAAAAAGTACAAAGAGTGTCAAAAAATTACATTTTTTTGTCCCTCCTATACTGTACACCACTGCACCCCCTCCTTCTATACTGTACACCACTGCACCCCCTCCTTCTATACTGTACACCACTGTACCCCGTCCTTCTATACTGTACACCACTGTACCCCCTCCTTCTCTTCTATACTGTACACCACTGCACCCCTTCTCCTATACTGTACACCACTGTACCCCCTCCTATACTGCACACTGTTGTACCAACGGACCAACACACCTGCGCAATGACGTTCCTGTGTTTGGTGAGACAGAGGCAATGCATGAGAGCAAGCAGCACATACACACAGCTCACGGGTGTGCTCAACCTCACGACGGTCTGGATGACCAGGATGAGCCCAGTGTGTGCAGCAGGCCGGTCCAGCAAGCCAGGATCCAGAGTGCTCTGAATCACAAACTGCAGAATAAACCGAAACGTTGACTCGTCCGCGCCTGCCGTGATGTCGTCCGCTATTCGGACAGCGGCGAGTAACGGCAGTGCTTTAGCTGCAGCAGACTGTACCAGGACGTTGTCATGGTGCACTAGGTGTAGGTACTGTACCAGGCGCAGGTACGTGAAGGTGCTGTGGTGTACCAGCGAAGGCAACGCGTGTATCAGAGCCAAGAGTACCTCAGGGCTTGGGCTCTGGAGTTGTCGGTAGAACGGCAAAAAAAATTCGGTGTTCAGTTTATGTTGAGAAGATGATCTTGGAATCAAGAAAGATTGCAGCAGGTGAGTCTGGGATGAGTGGTCAGAGTTGCTGGAGGCGTGGGTAAGCCCATGTGAAGGGTCAGTCAATGACAGATCCGACTTGTTTAGGTCTGAAAGAAATAAAAAATAATTTAATATCAAGGAAGAATAAGTATCAATGAAGTTTTCAGGCGACAACGTCGCCTGCTCATGCAGGATATCTGTCTGAAAAATTTTTTTTCACTAAATGCATTGCTTCGAAGAATTAATTTTGAAAAAAACATGAACAAACTAGAGGCATATCAACCCTAGAAGGCCAAGTCTAACAAACCCTGAAACAATGTACCGACCGCAAAGAAAGTTACAAGACAAGTAGAGTAAGACCTGTCACAATAAACCGACCTGCCACAGAGGCTATGTCTTATAAAATAGGTAGAATTAAGACCTATGATAATGGACCTACCACAAAAGCTATGCCTTACAAGACATGTGGAGTAAAACCTGACACAATAGACCGACCTGCCAGTGACGTGCAGTAACTGTGCCACGCCTGACTAGCATCGTCCACGTCACACACGCTGCAGCAGACCACGTCAGCAGACGCAGGAGGCGTGTGAGCTGCAATGCAGACGGAGGTCGTACCTAGCACGGCACACGGCAGATGACGTACAGACCGCACGGCCACGGCGGTCACCGTCTGTATTTTATGACTGGCCGGGGCAGACACGGTCTGCATTTTGTGGCTGGCCACGGCGGACAGGGTCTTCAGGTGGTCAGAAGTGCCGGTTTGGTCGGCAGAATTATGAGGCAGGACTAGACGAGGAAGCATAAGACTACACAACCTTAACGCCTGTGGAGGACCTACGAGCGTGCACACAAGAGGCAAATGCTCAGCGATGATAAGAGACGCCAGCACTGCAAAATCCACATCCATATCCGTGAAGTTGACGTTCTTGCCGTCATTTTTACAACCTGAATTATTATTGGAGCTCTTGCTCGCATCTGGTGGATCACCAGAAGCATTTGACTTGTTTTTGCCACATGATGTGGTTCTGCTGGTACTAGCGATGGTATTCGTGCTTTTGCTGCCTCCAGCGATGGTTTCACTGCCTCTGCTGGTACCAGCCTCTACCGCTTCTGTGGTACCAGCAGGAGGTGCTTGGGAAGTCAAGGTTTTGGTGACAGAGAGGAATATAGTCTCCAAGTTATCGTATGGTAGCAGTGTAGCGAGGCAGCACAGAATGCGCAGACACACGGCTTTGGCGACAGCATCTGCCCAGTACAATGATGCCTCAATGCACAATTATACAGAGCAGTACACAGAGATACATAAAAAGAGAAGTGCACAGACATACACAAACAGAGAAGTGCACAGACATACACAAACAGAGAAGTACACAGACATACACAAAAAGAGAAGTACACAGACATACACAAACAGAGAAGTGCACAGACATACACAAACAGAGAAGTGCACAGACATACACAAACAGAAAAGTACACAGACATACACAAACATAGAAGTACACAGACATACACAAACATAGAAGTACACAGACATACACAAACATAGAAGTACACAGACATACACAAACATAGAAGTACACAGACATACACAAACATAGAAGTACACAGACATACACAAACAGAGAAGTACAGAGCTACACAGACATAGAAGTACACAGAGCTACACAAACAGAAGTACAGAAGACATACAGAAAAGTACTCTGACAGTAGAGTACTGTACTGCTGGGTCCATATACACTTTAGGTTTTGTTTTATCATACAATTTCAAATAAGACATCAGAGCGCAACCAGCTGTGCCACTGCACCCACCTGTAGGCCAGACCACCTGGCGTGACCAGCTGTACCACTGCACCCACCTGTAGGCCAGACCACCTGGCGTGACCAGCTGTACCACTGCACCCACCTGTAGGCCAGACCACCTGGCGTGACCAGCTGTAGTCCCGCACAGTGACCGCCTCCCACCCCAGCCAGCTGTTCTCTGAGGTCACCCATGGCACACACGACATCTTCACCCACAGCTGCCGTAGATCAACCCCATCCACCTCTGGGGGACGAGGAGTGTTAGTGGAGGGAGGCTGGGGAAGGAGAGAAGGAAAGGGAAGAAGAGAAGGAAAGGGAAAAAAAGAAGGAAAGGGAAGAAAAGAAAGAAAGGGAAGAAAAGAAGGAAAGGGAAGAAAAGAAGGAAAGGGAAGAAAAGAAGGAAAGGGAAGAAAAGAAGGAAAGGGAAGAAAAGAAGGAAAGGGAAGAAAAGAAAGAAAGGGAAGAAAAGAAGGGAAGGAAGAAATGAAAGGGGAAGAAGAAAAGGAAAGGGAAGAAGAGAAGAAGGAAGAGAGAAGAAGGAAAAAAGAAGGAAAGGGAAGAAAGATGGAAAGAGAAGAGAAGGAAATGGAAGAAAGAAGAAAGGGAAGAAGAGAAGGAAAGGAAAGAAGAGATGAATGGAGTAGAAGCAGAAAGGGAAAAGAAAACAAATGAAAAAGAAAAGGAAACAAAAAACATCCACACGAACAAAAAACAAACAGGAAACCTCCTCATAAAATACTTGTAATAATGCATGAAAGAAACCGACAAAGAACTTACTGGCAAACCCCATTGAGTAATAATTCATACCAAATAATTAATAAATTTTTGTCCAATAATTAGCAATACAAAAAATGGAGCAATACAAAAAACGGAGCAATACAAAAAATGGAGCAATACAAAAAATGGAGCAATACAAAAAATAGAGCAATACAAAAAATAGAGCAATACAAAAAATGGAGCAATACAAAAAATGGAGCAGTACAAAAAATGGAAACAGTAAAAAAATACTACAAAATGAGACCACAGTTACGTTTGTCAAATTCCTGTGCGTGTTCGTCCATGATGTGCTTGTCGGTTCTCCGACCTTTGCTAAACAGTGCAGAACCTGAAGGCTGGAGCTTCATGTGTTTGTTTTGAGGTACTGATTTACTGGCAAGCTCAACGTTGCTCGAGCGCTGGCCGGGGTCACACGCTAGTGCTGCTGACGCTCCGCCCTCTATGCATGTAGTGAACCACACCAGCAAGTGCAGCAGCCCCAGAACTTCTCTAGCCTGAGGTAGCGATTTTAAACGATCGTATTAGAAATATTCTCTGCAAATGAGTTCATTTACATGAAGTTTCGAAATGAACGGATATTTTTTGTAAGTATATAGCTGTATCTTGAGACAAAAATAAGAGATCAGCTTATAGTTAACAGTTGTATTATACTATATTACCAACAAAAATAAGAGATCAGCTTATAGTTAACAGTTGTATTATACTATATTACCAACAAAAATAAGAGATCAGCTTATAGTTAACAGTTGTATTATACTATATTACCAACAAAAATAAGAGATCAGCTTATAGTTAACAGTTGTATTATACTATATTACCAACAGAAAACACAAGACTAAACAGCGATAGCTCTGAAACGTTATAAGTAATATACGTGGAAAATAAAATTATATACCTTGATTATGAGTGAATGATAAACGTCCACAAAATTCACAATGATTATAAGCCTGTGGTGAAATAAAATAAAATTTGAATATGCATTGGTGATGAGGCAAGGCAAATGATAATGAACATGATGGAGACAGAAAAAGGTCATTGTGTTCTTAAGGAACGTATAAACCCAACAGGAGTAGACAAAAACTGGAAAATATTCAGAGAAGATGTATATTAATGATGCCTACAGGGTGTTGACTTAATTATCGTACCTCTTGCCTAAGTTTTAACAAGAAATACTCGAGTACTGAAGTACTTGTGTGTTGAGTACTTCAATAGTTGATTATTTGAACATTTAGTGCTTGAGGGTTGGGTGCTTGAAGAAGAGAGAGCTTGGTATGGCCTAGTAATTTTATATCACTAGGTCATCTAGTTATTGTATATGACACCACACACAACTAGCATCACTGAATCAACGTTGGGCTGCAATTTTAATGACAATTAAAAAAGTAAGAAAAAAAACGAACAACGAAAAGTAAAAACAGATTAACTTTTTACAGAATAATGAACAGAAAACAGGAGTAACCTTAGAAGGCGAAAGAAGTAAATGGGAATTTTTTTAACAAAAATACTATGATGACTGAGAAAAAGGAAAGGGACTGACCAGATAAAAAGGAAAGGGACTGACCAGAGAAGAAGGAAAGGAACTGAACAGAAAAGAAGGAAAGGGACTGACCAGAGAAGAAGGAAAGGGACTGAGCAGAGAAAAAAGAAAGGGACTGACCAGATAAGAAGGAAAGGGACTGACCAGAGGAGAAGGAAAGGGACTGAGCAGAGAAAAAGGAAAGGGACTGAGCAGAGAAAAAGGAAAGGGACTGACCAGAGAAGAAGGAAAGGAACTGACCAGAGAAGAAGGAAAGGGACTGACCAGAGAAGAAGGAAAGGGACTGACCAGAGAAGAAGGAAAGGGACTGACCAGAGAAGAAGGAAAGGGACTGACCAGAGAGGAGTGGAGAGGGCTGGATAGGGTGGTGAACACCAGCTGGGACAGGTGGTGCAGTATGGGGCGCGGTAGGAACTGCAGCTCCAGCTGTCAATGGTAAATACTGTTTAGTACAGTTTGTTCTATGGCAATCCAGTGTATGTATAATAAGCTTAATTGTTTAACAGTATGCCAGTTTGTTACAGTGTGGTCAATGTTAATCCAGTTTATGCCTGTTTAATATAATTTGGCCAGAAATACTGTACAGGTGTATTTGTACAGGTTTAACTGTACAGGCTCAATTGTACAGGATTGACTGTGCAAGTATAATTGTACGAGATTGACTGCACAAGTATAACTGTACAGGTTTCACTGCACAAGTGCAATTGTACAGGTACACCTAAGAACTACTGAGTAGCTTAAACGCTTCAACTGTACAGCACGGAAAGAGAACTGTCTATTTAATATACTGAAAAGTCAAGAAAGTCTACGGACTTAACATCAAGCATTTAAGTACCTCGCGCTAACAAGACACAACAGTCTACGGGTTTTACAACAAACATTTAACTATCTAACCTACGGGGCAACTTGAATTCATCTCTAATTTGACATTCAAGTGATAAATAAGTTTTATATCAAGTGTTTAATTTTACATCACGCGTAACAATGTCATTAATATGTATTAATTTAATGAATTTCTATGAATATGTGGAGCATTCATCTAGATTCGATGCATGCTTGAATAGTTTTACGCGTACAAATGTTTTCAATAGAGATGCTAATTATATTTCAGTGTAATGGAACCATTAATATGAGCAATGGTCAAATATAAACACCATTTATTAAAAGAATCAGGAATATTAGCTGATGGGCTTTGAGAAATAAGAGTGTTATACCTGCAATATAACTCTACTGTTTTGTGTGTACTACTAAAAAACGTAAATTTCTTTCTGCATTAATATTCTTAATTAATTACAATATTGCCATCTATTTAATAACACCAGTCGGATTATCATTTCTGATAGTACCACGGGTAAAACATAAATGTTTTTATTTCATAAATCTTTAATTTCATTATTTTTAAGCTCTAGAATTTACACGAGTATTATCTAGGCCATGTTATCGGTTGAAGAGGTACAGAATGGAAGTTCTCTATGCACTCCTCAAAAAAAATTCATTTAAAGTACAATAAATGAATTTTTAATACATTCGTCTTTATAAGTTCAAATTAGTGAAATTTAAACTGTGGAATTTCCTCGGGAACTATCTAGTAGCGTTTGTAATACAGAGTTATTTTGTGTATATCTAAGCGCTTTCGAATGACACCGGTGACTTACTGCACTTGCAGCAGCACCAACTGCATCACCACCATCACCACCAGCACTTGTAGCAGCAGCACTAGAAGCAGCAGCACTAGCAGCAGCAGCAGCACTAGCAGCAGCAGCACTAGCAGCAGCAGCAATATACTCCCTCAGCAATACCACACACTCGCTGATGCTCGGCAGCACAGACTGTGGAGCCGACAAGCTGGGGAACATAAGAATTAGTTAATGTATAATTCAACAGGTTAATTTTGAGGAAATTATTGGCCGCCACCACCACCACCACCACCACTATCCATTTCAATTTTCCATTCAGTAACAGATGCACAAGACTTGAAAACAAATGCAATACTGGAATTAAACTACACAAATTGGCACAAACGACAGATTCTCAAATTGAAGATCTCGCCTTTTGCAAGCAGCAACTTCAGCAGGGACTTCAGTTACACCAGCAGCCCGTGAAGAGCTGAGATCAGCAGCGTTGTTTTCAGAAACATTTGCAGTACCAGCACTCCTTGTGCTGCGACGGTTAGTGCCAGCAGGATTGTTGACAGCACCAGCAGGATTGTTGACGGCACCAGCAAGATTGTTGACGGCACCAGCAGGATTGTTGACGGCACCAGCAGGATTGTTGACGGCACCAGCAGGATTGTTGACGGCACCAGCAGGATTGTTGGGGTGCAAATCTTCGCTGTTGCAGTCAAGCAGATCGTCCCACCTCGACAGAACGATACACAGCCTCTGCACCACTGACCTCCACACGGTGCTGTGGTCAGACACCACAGCACCGTTGGACGCTGTCTCCCCCGTGTTGCTGGAGCATAAAAAAATTAATTGCAGCGTACGTACTTCAGAAAACTCACTGAATTTATTGCATGAACTAGAACAAAGTCAGCTGTAGATGGGAAATTCATTGACTAATCCACATAACAAAACCAGCTGCTGATCTGGAAATTTATTGACTGGCCTACAACCAAAAAATAACATACCTCTCCTTGGGGAGACAGGATAACCAAACAATAATATTTTTCGGCACTTCTTATAACCTAAAGGCATCCAGACCACTCACGTATCTACGTGTTTTATGCAGGCAATTTTTCACTTATCTAGGCGGCATCTTCGTTCAGAAAATCTCTAAACCAAGACAAGATTAAAAATAACTTATATTTCAATTTTCCTCTTGCTACAGCACACAATACCTATTGTTGCAGCACACAATACCTCTTGCTACAGCACACAATACCTCTTGCTGCAGCACACAATACCTCTTGCTGCAGTACACAATACCTCTTGCTGCAGCACACAATACCTCTTGCTGCAGCACACAATACCTCCTGCTGCAACACACAATACCTCTCAGGATGACTACGCTTTTGAGAGCGTCCAAAAGTATCAGCTGCTTGCACCCTGGCAGTTGCAGCTAATCCTTCAGCGTTGGTGCTGGCAGAGACACCAGTGCTGGCAGAGACACCAGTGCTGGCAGAGGTGCTGTCACCACTAGCATGCAAGGCTATCATGTCCTTCACTAGCAGCGGCTGCAAGACACACTTGATCACCTGCACGAGAAAATAACGTGATTCATGCACAAATACGTCCAGTTACTGCCAAATACCTGTAAGATAAAAAAAGAACTTGCGGACTGTATTACAGAATATTATTAATAGCCAAATTAAACTAATTTTTGCATGTTCAGCAAATTTTTGAGCCTGGTAGTAATATGAAGTTCAAATCCAAGGATTTTTTTCAATTCGTTTCGAACTACAGCAATAAAATATGTAATAATTTAAAGATAAATGAAGACTTTACAAGTCAGTGTAGAAACCATTTCAACTATGTCGTATATTGTGGTACTGTACGGTATACAATCTTCCTCGTACAGGGACACACTGTAAACAAGTTAAAAACTAATAAAATAACCCAAATTACTTGATTATTTGTTAGACTTCACCATACAATAGACTTCTATAGAAGTAATAATTTAGTTTAGATAACATTCAATGGTCTCTATCTTTTCACGCTGTTTACGAATAAGGATTTCTAGAAGTAATAGAGGTCTCTTATTCGAGGTAACTAGAAAGTAATAAAAATCTATCACTCGAGGTATCTACGTGAAGTTATTTTAATAGAGCTTCATTATGCGTTTTTACATGTCACTGAATTTACAGAAATCGCTGTAATCATTGATATTTTGTATTTCAAACAGATAAAACTTTACTGCATATACTTCCGTGTATTGTTACAGTTTGTTTCAAATCAAAACCTTCCACTCACTTCAAAACATAACAGTTTTACTAAATTCTTCCTAACACAACCACACAACTTCCTCCGACCAGTTCACACCACCACTACAGAACCATTAAATTCAACTTGAAAACTACATCATACTTCAAGTCCACATTATTTTTAGCTTGATGGTTCGTTCATGCGCATCTTAAAATTACATCGTCAGCAGGAAACTATCTCTTACCTCCGGACAGAAGAAGTACCGGCCCACCACAGGTAGAAGTTGCTGCTGCTGGAGGGGCTCCATCATCACCTGGCCGGCAGCCAGCAGCAGGACGACCTCCTGCCGCAGAGGGGCTGAGGGAACACAGGTACTAGAGTCTCTTTATACTCGTACTAAATAGTTTCCGTGGAAATTCCAGGGTTTAGATTTATCTAATTTGAAGTTATTATAAAGACGAGTGTATTAAAGATTTATGACGAATCATTGTTTTACATGAATATTTTTCATGAATATCTAGAGAACTTCCATTCTGTATTTTATCTACCGATAACATGGCCTAGATAGTACCCGTGAAAATTCCACGGTTTATAGTGATAAAATTAAGGACTTATGATATAAAATAAATTGTTTATTTTTACCCCTGGTACAATCAGAGCCTGAATATTTATCATGAATACATATAGAACTTCTGTTCTGTATCTCATCTACCGATAAAATCGCCGTGTTGAAGAAGACGGCTAATAATAGTAAAAAAATGGCGTCTTCTATAGAAATCCAGTGCCTTTGGTATGCACAATCCAATGCTTATAATACATGTATACCCGTTTTGATTTCAGTTAAACAATTTTTCTTCAGTAATAGATAAGAAGTAATGGGACGGACACACACAGATAACGCAATAGAGAGATGGAGATACACTATTAAATAGGCAGATGTTCAGGCGTGACTGCGACATGAACTTTCATCAATTGCACTTGATGCTGGACGAGCTGCTGAAAACCATTCATATTGTGTCTTGTGTAGTGGACAACGATGAAGGTATTTCAAGTTTCTAGAACTGCATTTCCTGTTTCTAGAACTGGAATTCCTGCATCTAGAACTGGAATTCCTGTTTTCAGAACTAGAATTCCTGCATCTAGAACTGGAATTCCTGCATCTAGAACTGCATTTCCCGTTTCCAGAACTAGAATTCCTGCATCTAGAACTGGAATTCCTGCATCTAGAACTGCATTTCCCGTTTCCAGAACTAGAATTCCTGCAACTAGAACTGGAATTCCTGCATCTAGAACTGCATTTCTTGTTTCCAGAACTAGAATTCCTGCATCTAGAACTGGAATTCCTGCATCTAGAACTGCATTTCCTGTTTCCAGAACTAGAATTCCTGCATCTAGAACTGCATTTCCTGTTTTCAGAACTAGAATTCCTGCATCTAGAACTGCATTTCCTGTTTCCAGAACTAGAATTCCTGCATCTAAAACTGCATTTCCTGTTTCCAGAACTAGAATTCCTGCATCTAAAACTGCATTTCCTGTTTCCAGAACTAGAATTCCTGCATCTAGAACTGCATTTCTTGTTTCCAGAACTAGAATTCCTGCATCTAGAACTGGAATTCCTGCATCTAGAACTGCATTTCCTGTTTCCAGAACTAGAATTCCTGCATCTAGAACTGCATTTCCTGTTTCCAGAACTAGAATTCCTGCATCTAAAACTGCATTTCCTGTTTCCAGAACTAGAATTCCTGCATCTAGAACTGGAATTCCTGTATCTAGAACTGCATTTCTTGCATCTAGAACTGGAATTCCTGCATCTAGAACTGGGATTCCTGTATCTAGAACTACATTTCTTGTATCTAGAACTGTATTTCCTGTCTCTAAAACAGTATTTTAAGTATCTACGACTGTATTCTAATAATGCATAGCAGTTTTCTGAACATCTATTACAATATAGTGTCTACGACGGCATTTAGAGCCTGTATGACAGTAATTATGGTACCTACGATATAAGGCTTCAAGTATATAACTAAATTCTTGTCACTGTCCAGCACAGCAGATCTCCTCATCGAATGTCATATCTTCCACACAGTTAAAACAGGAGTCAATCGCACGCAAACTAGCAACAAGTGCAATAAAAAAATAATTCACTACATAAAGCGTGGGTTTTTAGTCATGAAAACTATCGAGGTGTCCCTGTAATTCATGGTATATTAAATTCATTTTTTCTGTGCTCAAAAAATAGATACGTCTAGGTGTGCATGGCGTATATAAAGCACGAAATAGGACACTAGAAATAGGAGTAGTTGACACGTCTAGATATATATGGCGTTTATCAAGTACACGCCAAACGAAATGGGACGAAAATCATTAATTGTAACACTAACAGTTCACCACATCCATTAGTACTACGCAGGTACAATGTAGGGGATACAGGAAAAAATAAAGGAGAAAGAGTAGTTCATTCACAGGCACAAAGCTTCACGCACAGGCAGCAGTACTCGCTATTCACTATAAGAAAACAGCTGTTTTGAAGATGTATGGTCCTATGATTTGAAGGTCATTTGTTACATCGGGAATATTAGAATCGTTACTTTAATTTTCTATTTACATTGTGTTGACGTTGTTCTCGGGCGATGCACTGTTAAGGGTACAGTTAATCAAAAGACAAATGAATATTTTCATGTGGCTTCGTTAAATACGCTTGCATATTTATTGTTTTTTCTCTTTCTCTCTCTGGAGTTCATATTAGACCTTAAATCAGCACGTTAGAGTGTTGGGGGATATCACACGCAGTATTGGTCAAGGCGATTTTCGAATGTGCTCACGGGAGTTACACTGGAAGTTAGCCACGTTAGCAGCCAGAACAACATACATCCCTGATTTTTGTTACCAACCATCCAGGCTGTAGAGACTCCACGAGGAGTCTGAGAGCATTTTCTTGGTCTCTTGATAGAGGCGGTGTGAAGCATGAGGGTGGAGGTCAGGTAGCGCAGAGCGCAGTGCTGCAGTGGCGCTGCACGTCGCCCTCTGCATGCTGCTCTGCACAGCCTCTGCATCGTCACCCAGTAGGAGAGGGTTAGTTTCACCTGGAGGAGAGTATGTGCTATAATTTTCATCAAATACAGACCTTAGTAGTACAAGTATTAGGTCTATACTAGTGGTACCTTATGCCACTAATGCAATAAATGAGATACTAATGCAAAATAGAACATAAAACCAAACCAATACATAATATGTACAATAATTTTTCAGAGAATTCAAAAGTAGAATAAAGTACAAAACGATACTATACAATATCATACACTCCTCCTTTAAAATACAACGCATTACCGTTATAAAAAGTACAACATTGAATAAAATTCACATGACTCGTCTCTACTAAGAGTTTGTCATTCGGACATAGCATATAGTGAACTAACTTGAACAGTTTTCATTTCTAATGTGAACTTTTAAACGTCATTTCATTATCCCATTCCGTGTATTTTTACCCAGCAATATTTAATCCCTTCGCTACCGTTGGGATAATATGCCCCACAGAAAGTCCCACAGCCAGTTGGGATAATATGCCTCACAGAAAGTCCCACAGCCAGTTGGGATAATATGCCTCACAGAAAGTCCCACAGCCAGTTGGGATAATATGCCTCACAGAAAGTCCCACAGCCAGTTGGGATAATATGCCTCACAAAAAGTCCTACAGCCAGTTGGGATCATATGCCTCACAGAAAGTCCCACAGCCAGTTGGGATAATATGCCTCACAGAAAGTCCCACAGCCAGTTGGAATAATATGCCTCACAGAAAGTCCCACAGCCAGTTGGAATAATATGCCCCGCTGTAAAATACCAACGAGATAATTAATTCCAAAATATTTCTAGGCCTAACATCTTATTCAACTCATTGAGATTTAAAAAGAATTTTCAGATGTTTTTCAGACATAAATTAAGTTTTAGCGCAGGAAAAGCTGCATTTCTATAAAAAATATTCGGTTGTGAAAGGGTTAAGGGGGGCATCATAGTGAAAAGCTTAAATGCACGGCACGACGAAACTAAGCGCAACATAATATGTAAAATTAGATTTCAAACATTTTATTTGTGTACTTTTTCTCATTTTTTTTCGAAATAATGGCGATTTCAGGGGTAATAAGGTTTTCGTTTGCATTTTCGACCCAAATCGATCTCCTCTTACAATTTTCATGCTAGAACAAAAGTAAATAGGGTTTTGGAAAGAGAAAATCAATATCTACAAAAGAACGTGCCTTTTTTGCCACCATGAGAATCAGAACTCAAAAACCGAAAATCAAAACTTTTTACTATTTTCACCAAGAATTGAAGGCGCTTCATTGACTTCGCCCACATACCCTGCTCAGCACCATCGACCACAGCACAGAGATGCACGTCTCCAGCGTCCCTGAGAGCCTCCGTCACCGCCTCCACCAGGAGCTGCTGTACCTGAAGCACAATAGTTGCACCTGAAGCACAATAGTTGCACCTGAAGCACAATAGTTGCACCTGAAGCACAATAGTTGCACCTGAAGCACAATAATTGCACCTGAAGCACAATAATTGCACCTGTCAGTCCCGGTCACAGAACGTCGGTGTGCTGACAGAGGTGCTCAGTAGTGAGAGTTGTCAGTTCCATACTTGCTGGCAAACACTTGGGTATCAAGTGTTGTGCTACCAAGTGGCTTGTTTCTAATACTCGTATTACCTATGCAGAGTGTTCTCTAACTGATCAAACAAGAGCAGTTCGACAGTGAATAGAATACAATGAGGCGATAGGAACGAGCCTTTTGGCCCATTCTTTGGTTGGTACCCAAGTCTCATGCCGTAATTCTAGCCACCAATGGTCAAGCCCAACAGACCACGGCGGCAGCGGGCCTCGAACCAGAGTCTTCCCGCATTACAATCGGATTCGTTCACCAGTCGACCAAGCTGGTGGTGATGTTCAGATTTTGTATGTGGTGCCTTAGCAGTTTTACATGTATTACTTATTTGTAGCCGGTACTTCGTTGAAATTAAAGCTCATTGTAAGTCTAATTAAAACTGAATATTCATCAGGATCCAGGCCACAAACAGCGGTTGGGCGCATAATTGTGACGCCTACTAGTGCGCAAATAGTTTAAATTGCTGATTATATAAGACTTTTTGTTAAGTGACATTTAAAACACTACTGCTTTTACAGAAATGACTTTTTAAGTTAATGAAAGATGATAGATTTTATCATAAAGAACAGTTGTAATTGGTGAAAATTTTGAAACCCAATTATCAGTATGACTATTCTTGGTTCAAGTAGTTAAGAGAGGCAGAACACGCAACACAGGATCAAGTCAGGCGAAGTAGAATAGAAAAGAATTGAATAAGGCAATAGAAACAAGCCATTTGTTATCAACAGCTCTAGCCCTCATTACCATCTAATTAAGAACAACTTAAGCTCTCATTACCACATAATTAAGAACAACTTAAGCCCCCATTACCATCTAATCAGGAACAACTCCAGCCCTCATTACTGCTTAATTATCAAGAACTCTAACACTCATTACCACCTAATTATTAACAGCTCAAGGCCTCAACAATGCCTAATTAATAACAGTTCTAGCCCTCATTACCACCCAATTATCAACAGCACTAACCCTCATTACCGCCTAATTATGAACAGCTCTAGCCCTCATTACCACCTAATAAAGAACAGTTCTAGCCCTCATTGCCACCTAATAAAGAACAGTTCTAGCCCTCATTGCCACCTAATAAGGAACAGTTTTAGCCCTCATTACCACCTAATAAGGAACAGTTCTAGCCCTCATTACCACCTAATAAAGAACAGTTCTAGCCCTCATTGCCACCTAATAAGGAACAGTTCTAGCCCTCATTACCACCTAATAAGGAACAGTTTTAGCCCTCATTACCACCTAATAAGGAACAG
This sequence comes from Trinorchestia longiramus, assembly GCA_006783055.1. Taxonomy (NCBI): domain Eukaryota; kingdom Metazoa; phylum Arthropoda; class Malacostraca; order Amphipoda; family Talitridae; genus Trinorchestia; species Trinorchestia longiramus. The sequence goes on from VCRD01001807.1 coordinate 75,980, forward strand.
TTCTAGCCCTCATTACCACCTAATAAAGAACAGATCTAGCCCTCATTACCACCTAATAAGGAACAGTTCTAACCCCCATTACCACTTAACTAACAGCAAAGGGAGAAGGTGTGCCAGACAGACGCAACAGCTCAGCCAATAGCACCAAGGAGCGCTGCCGTACGATCCTCTGATGGCGGTGTGTAAGGTACGACAACGCAGCAAGGCTGTACACCTGCACTGCACAGTCCTCGCTGCACAGTCCCTGCACAGCCTCACTTGTTGCTGACAGCACCTGCAATGAAGGGTGTCCTAAAGTAAAGGGTGTCCTGAAGTAAAGGGTGTCCTGAAGTAAAGGGTGTCCTGAAGTAAAGGGTGTCCTGAAGTAAAGAGTGTCCTGAAGTAAAGGGTGTCCTGAAGTAAAGAGTGTCCTGAAGTAAAGGGTGTCCTGAAGTTAAGGGTGTCCTGAAGTTAAGGGTGTCCTGAAGTTAAGGGTGTCCTGAAGTAAAAGATATGCTGCAGAGAAGGGTGTTGCTGCGAAAACACCAGCATGCAGTGACATAAAAGTATGAGAATGTAGCTAATACTCCTAACGCAACGCTAAAACAAGGTATAAGGAACGAGAGAACTGGGACGCCTCTTTTTCTACAGAATATCTGTTGCACAAAAGTCTTCATGAACTTGGGTGGGAAATGTCAGGGCACAATCCTCCTTAGTGTATACATATACACTCAAACCTCGTCATTTTCACCATCATTATTCGCCTTCTTCACAGCTTGTAGTGCTTTTTAAACCATTTCTTCATAATTTTCAGTATTGCCTCGATATCTACGTGATTTTCATTGATGTTTTTCTACATATATAAACCCTTCAAACCTCAAATTATGACTTTAACTACGTTAAATAATGAGTCTTAAGTGAGCCTAGCCTTCCCCCTGAACCTAGCCCCCTCCCTGTCCCCCTGTACCTA
>VCRD01001807.1:77048-90392 GCA_006783055.1 Trinorchestia longiramus
CCTGGTACCTCTAGCACAGTGACCAGCACCACCTCCCTATCCCCCTGTACCTAGCCTCCTCTAGCCCCTGGTACCTAGCCTCCTCTAGCCCCTGGTACCTCTAGCACAGTGACCAGCACCACCTCCCTGGCGCTCTGTGTGGAGAGGTTCACGATGGGCTGCCTGGTGTCCTTGCACAGGAAGGAGAGCACGGAGCTCATGGGACAGTAGGTGCGAGGGTCCAGCATTGAGGACGAGTCTTTCTTCCGGGGAGTGGCCATGGCAATCAGAGATGCAGGACCTGCCAAATTAATTTATTAGTTTCAATTGTTAGTTCATTCATCCATTTTAATTTGGAGTTTCAATCATGTTTTAATCATTAGTTTAATCATCCATTTTAATTTTGAGTTTCAATCATGTTTTAATCATTAATTTAATCCTCCATTTTAATTTGGAGTTTCAATCATCTGTTTGAATCATTAGTTTAATCATCCCTCATAATTTGGAGTTTCAATCATGTTTTAATCATTAGTTTAATCATGTATTTTAATTTTGAGTTTCAATCATCTGTTTTAATCATTAGTTTAATCATCCATTTTAATTTTGAGTTTCAATCATCTGTTTTAATCATTAATTTAATCCTCCATTTCAATTTTGAGTTTCAATCATCCGTTTTAATCATTAGTTTAAAAATCCATATTAATCATTAGTTTAATCATCCATATCAATCATTAGTTTAATCCTCCGTTTTAATCATTAGTTTCAATCTTTAGTTCAATCATCAGTTTCAATTACGAGTTTCAATGACTAGTGAACAGTGCCAACCTTACATACATCGACTTGATGTTGTTAAAAAAAGTGTCATGCTTCTGCAAAAAAAAAAACATTTTAAATGCACGTACATAAAATATACATTAAGGAGTCATAAAAATAATGATGCAGATTTTTAACCATCATCAGTCATTCAAGTCATTAAGATGGGCAGAAATTGTATCCTGTGATGGAGCAACATTGACAGCTTTCAGTGAAAACATAACTATTATAGCAAAAAATATCTACAACGTGAGCTAACAAACTAATAAAAAAATGATATTAAGGACAGATATGAGGAATAAATACGTAATAACTGTTACAGTTTTCCCTAACTGCGACAGCTAGTAATAACAGTAAAAGCTAGCAATAACTGTAACAACAAGTAATAACTGAAACAGGTAACAACAGCAATAATAGCATGCAATTATAATTGCATGTCCCAGCAATAACATGGCATGCATAAATAGAGCTCCACCATGTCAGGTGTCATGTAGCTAACAGCCATAAACAGCAGCATGAGACAATTTTGAACTCTTGCATGTGTCTCAACACATGGATACACAAACACATGGATGCACAAACACAAACCCACGGATGCACAAACAAACACATGGATGCACAAACACAAACACATGGATGCACAAACACAAACACATGGATGCACAAACACAAACACATGGATGCACAAACACAAACACATGGATGCACAAACACAAACACATGGATGCACAAACACAAACACATGGATGCACAAACACAAACACATGGATGCACACAGACACATACTCTGTACAGCAGAGAGAGGGTCGTGACGCAAGGCTGCTCCCCCAGCAGCGTCCTCCAGGGGCACCTCCGTCGTCTTGATCGCCTGCAGAAGCTGGTGGCAGCCCAGCATCAGGGCGTCTGTAGGGACAGTAACTTATTACACTGTGTACTGCAGTAAATTACCTCTGCAGTTGCCTCCACTCGTAAGATCTGTCTACAGGCAACAACAGGTAAGTTTTGACACAAACCTTGCAACTGAAAATGTGTTCGTTGAGCTAACGCTAAATAAATATTATTATTATATTCATAGTTTAACCACCGCAGCCACAACGCTAAATAAATATTATTATTATATTCATAGTTTAACCGCCGCAGCCACAACGCTAAATAAATATTATTATTATATTCATAGCTTAACCGCCGCAGCCACAACGCTAAATAAATAGTAAAGGTACACTCAGCTGGACTAAAGACAGGCAAAAACACAGGTGAGGGCCATGAACACGCACACACCAGGGCCGTGTACACGCACACACCAGGGCCGTGTACACGCACACACCAGGGCCGTGTACACGCACACACCAGGGCCGTGTACACGCACACACCAGGGCCGTGTACACGCACACACCAGGGCCGTGTACACGCACNNNNCGTGAGGGCAGTGTACACACACACGTGAGGGCAGTGTACACACACGTGAGGGCAGTGTACACAAACATATTACTACGCCACCTAACTGCAGTTGTGTAGAGAGTAAATGATAACATCCTTATCGAATTGCATGTTACTTTTAAAATAAAACTACTATGATATTACCTTAACATTATAAAAGAGAATAACTGCAAAGATACTAATTTAACATTATAGATAAGATTAACACCAATGATACATACTGCTTCAACATTATAGATATCACCAGCTTGGTCGACTGGTGAGCGAATCTGCTTGCTAGCGGAAAGACCCGGGTTCGAATCCCACTGCCGACATGGTTGACGCGGCTAGAAATACGGCATGGGACTTGGGTAAAACAACCGAATAATTATCGAAGTAATTATCCGACCCAAGAATGGGCCAGAAGGTTCGTTCCTATAGCCTCATTCTACTCTATTCTATTCTAGATCAGATTAGCAGCAATAATACTTCCTTAAGATTATAGATAAGATAAACAGCAATGACACTACTTCAACATTATAGATAAGATAAACAGCTATGATACTACATTAACATTATAGATAACATAAACAGCACGGACACTACTTTAACATTATACTCGTAGATAAGATAAACAGCAATGATACTACTTTAACATTATAGATAAGATAAACAGCTATGATACTCCACTATCGTGTTTACCATAACCAAGGTTGTGGTAGTCGTCAAGAATCACCCTGAAGAACTGGGGATTTCTAGCAGCAATGGACTGGAAAGTGAATGAAATAAGCAAGAATTAAACGTAGTTAAATAACTATAACTGTGAAAAGAATTTCGACAGAACCATTTAAAAAAAATTTAAACTTGCAGGAAAACCGTATCATATAAGCATCTATAATAATATACCGTGGAAGATCGGTTGCATGATACGCCAGTCTCTATTTTAGGCAAAATAAAAAAATTAAAATGATAGTTATTTGAGAATCCAATTAAGTGGCGACAGAATCGTCAACACCTTAAGGCCTGATCATAGTTGACAAAAACTGGCACCATCGAAATCGAATTCAAAAATCTACGGACCCAAGCGCACTGCAGAGTCTCGTCAAAAATAACTATCCGACATCAAACAACACTATGAATAGGCTGCTTAACTCCACATGAGAGTAAGTTTATATCAAAATCTAAAAATTTTCCACAATAAATATGTATAGATGCTTTAAAAATTGTGAGAGAATAGAAATTACTCTGAAAATCACACATGAGTACAACAGACACTCAAAAAAGACAAAAACAAAAAAGATGTACCATAAATTTACAGGTTGATTTTCAGGAAAATTTTTGTGGTTTTATGGTAATTATTTGTGTAATTTTGGTGTAATTTAACATCCAAAGCAAAGTTTGAGAGTAGCTCGATTGGGAAAATGTGACAGTGTGATTAAACTTAAAAATTAAATACAAAACAAACCAAATGAATTGGCCTTCAAACCCAAGGAAATCGAAATTAATTCTCCAAAGAAATACTCGCCTATATAAGATACTTCAAATAACAAAAAAGTATTTGAAGAACTAAAAAACAAAAATAAATAATGGTAATCAAAATATCAACATAAACTTGATATAGGATTTCAAAACACAAGCTAGCAAGAAAAAGAATGCCGAGTCTGACTGACAAAGAAATCTTCCAGGCAACATAAATATAGAACTGTGACTAGAGCATTACAATACACTTCTTTTATTTCAAAACGTTGTAGGAAATTTTCTGATCATAAATTTGCATGATGCCTGTAATATTATTGCTCTAGTTTCAACCAAATATTCTGATGATCACTGCCCATATTGAGATTCACTATACTGCATCTCAATATGGACTATGTACGTCTATATACTATGTATGTACGTCTCGATGCTCTATCTTTATATCGAAACGTACAGTGCCTAAATTAAAATAGTCCTAGTTTTAGCAAAAAAAATTGATGAATGTGACGATCGATCCCCAAATTGAGATGCCTTATATCCATATTGAGATGCATAATGGCTTTATTAAGAACCATTATATCTATATTCAGATGCATAATATCCATAGAAAGCATCATGTCTATATTGGTACTTATTTTGCCCATATTTAGATACCGACTGAGATGTATGATGCTTATACAAATCTAGCTCTAGTTCCAATCACAAATTCTGCCGACTGGCACCCATATTTATACTACAACACTGCATGCTATGTTTTGCTCACAAGAGCACCTGTACTCTTTTACTGACCATGAGAACCTTAACCTGCAGCTTCACATTGTCCTCTCGTAGTGCTGCTGAGCTCTGCATGCCGGTCAGCACAGCGAGCAGCCAGCAGCTGAACACTGCACACAAGTCACACTCCAGTCAAGTGAACACTGCACACAAGTCACACTCCAGTCAAGTGAACACTGCACACAAGTCACACTCCAGTCAAGTGAACACTGCACACAAGTCACACTCCAGTCAAGTGAACACTGCACACAAGTCACACTCCAGTCAAGTGGTCACTGCACAGGACAGTGCAGAAGTCACATATCATCAGTGAAAATAGCACTTTGTCTTGATACTTTGAGGAAAGATTCAGGCAGAAATAAAATTGATCACAAAAGCTTCTAGAGCTGATGTTAGCCAAGCTTTGTAGAGTATCAGGTAGGTGCAAAAGTTGATGCCGATTTTGAAGAGAAGAATTCAAAAGTATCTAAATTTATGTCTATTTCTATTGCTGATTTATAATAGCATGAGTAATTTAAACCTCTTTCTTTCAGGCTATTAAGGAATCATACATATTTTGCTGCATTATTTGCATCTATGTTCAACCCAACTAAAGAACATATCAGACATGCTTTACTCTACGAGTTTCATAGAGGTTTCAGTGCAAGTGCTGCAGCACAAAACGTTCAAAGTGCATATGTAAATAATGCTGTGAAGGAGGGAACTTGCACATGGTGGTTTTCCCATATTCGTAAAGAAAATTTCATCTTGAAAGACGAGGTTAGAGGTGGTCGTCCAAAAAAGCTTGATTTGGAGTTGTTGGAAGCCGCTGTTACTGAAAATTCGACAGTAACCTCGAGGGAACTGGCTAACCAATTTGATGTAACCCATACAACCATGGTACGCCAACTGAAACAAATGGGAAAGGTTCCAGTATTCGAAAAATGAGTTCTGCACGAACTGTCTCCTGAGAACCTGAGCCAACGTGTTTCTCGTTGCGAATCTTTGCTTTGATTGCAACTTGATTGGGAGGTTTTACCACATCCAGCATTTTCTTCCGACCTCGCCCCTTCTGATAATCACTTATTTAGAGGATTACAGAACCATTTAAATGGCCTTAGGACATCACGGGGAGACATTAAAAATGAGTTAGATTCATATTTCACATCAAAACCTGAAAAATTTTACAAACGAGGCATACATAAACTCGTTGACAGATGGAATCAGGTCATAGAAGCCCAAGGATGTTATTGTTATTAATAATAAAATCTTCAAAAATAACTATTTTTTCATTCTCAAAATTGAGCTTACAAATCGCCAAAAGCTTTTACATCAGCCTGATACAATCAGTAAGCAATTAAAGCACAAAGCACTTTAAATAACAGACATAAGTATCACATGTCACAGCTATGCTCATTAGAGCAGGAAGATAGGCACAGCAAGACAAGTTCTACAGAAAATTAGACTAATATCTGTAAGAGTTCAGCTCTTATAATCTGCAGTCGTGATTTAGTTATTAATTTGGACATAGAATACATGGCAGATAGCAATAAAAAAAATAGAAAATTATACACAAACACCAACTTTTATGAGAATAGTATGCCTAGAGAAGCAGGCAAGACCTCAAAAAATAATACTCATTTGTTGATGAATACAATGCATGTCATTCAAATTGATGATCAACTCCAGCCCTGAATCAATGGAGTGAAGAACAATTTCACTAGGTCTTCCATTATAACTCTTAGCAGGTAACTTTAGGCATAACTGCAGAGTCTAACTTTCTTGTTAGACATTGCTGACTCAGTTACCGTATAATCAACAATAATTGACAGAAATACACAGCAAATAACTTTCATCTATTGTTAAACCGGAACTGGATCTCCATGGTACATGGAAGTGACATACAACTTTAGTAATGACCTCAGTCATGCTGGTGTTGGCTACAGCAGATCAGGAAATTAGGATGCTTGTTCAACTTACAAAAGTGGATTTCATTTGGTGCTGGATAGGCTATGTATTTCTTTGTCATGAATCATATAACAGCTTGAATCTATAGCAAACTAAAAACACAAGCATGACTTGGAAAAAGACAGTGTATGTCAGAACGCAGATCAGAACAAACCAAACACATCTGAAATGTAAACTACACATTAGCATGCTACATACATATTATCTTAAATGTCATCTACAGGGTGTCTCAAAAAAATGTACTCACCCTTTAACCGTTGCTAACATGCTGTCTTCTTTGTGTTGCAGGTGTGAGGTTCGAACCTTTGCGAACATGATTAAATGTGATTAAAGAATCATGTTTGCAAAGGTTCGAATCTCACACCTGCAACACAAAGAAGACAGCATGTTAGCAACGGTTAAAGGGTGAGTACATTTTTTTGAGACACCCTGTATATGAATAAATTGCACTGCATTTCAAATATTTTCTTTAGTTTCTAATGTAATAACACTGTAACATATCCAACTTAGAACTGAGTGAAGTTTGACTCGAGTTTGATAAATATATACATTCATCATATAATGATATAGTGAACTACTTACCTAAACGTGTAGCCTAAGAAAGCTAAATAAATTTTAGACCACTCTCGACTAAGATCTTCCCCCTACAGAGCTCATGTCCTAAATCCTTATTTCTTCACACATTTTTGTACTAGGCATTTGAACCTGCCAGCTAAAACTTCTCATTTACCACTCGGAAGGAAAATAGATAAATATCTATAATGAAGTTAACAGATCTGACACAGCAAACTATAAACAGATAAAGTAGACGAGTACCTAGAGGGTGCTGTGCAGGATCAGTGCCTGGCTGTACGCTGTGCTGCTGCTCACCATCAGCCCCACCATGACTGTCTGGTCTGCCTGAGCTGCCTGTCAGCACGCTAGGACTCTGCGTGACCAGTGAACCCAGCACTCTGGTGAAGGAGGGAAGGTGTGAGTCATCAAGGACCCCAGCACTCTGGTGAAGGAGGGAAGGTGTGAGTCATCAAGGACCCCAGCACTCTGGTGAAGGAGGGAAGGTGTGAGTCATCAAGGACCCCAGCACTCTGGTGAAGGAGGGAAGGTACGAGTTATCAAGGACCCCAGCACTCTGGTGAAGGAGGGAAGGTACGAGTTATCAAGGACCCCAGCACTCTGGTGAAGGAGGGAAGGTGTGATTCATCAAGGACCCCAGCACTCTGGTGAAGGAGGGAAGGTGTGATTCATCACACAAACATGGTAAAAAAGTGAGATCAGAAATGCAGGCAAATTTTTACCTTAATATCTTCTTTGTTCAAATAGATTTTTCATGTTTAGATAAATCTGAAAAAAAAACACCCCTTCATGTTTAGGGTGGTCAAAAATCACTATTTAAACCACTCATATACTGTGACTATTAAGTAATGACAACTTAGACCACTCAAATACTGTGACTACCAAGTAATGACTATCAATGATGGTGATACGTATATAGGAAATGGTGACCTTTATCTATTAGTTATTGATTGGTTAAATTATATAGACATGGAAAAACTTATTTGCCTACTTTTAATTGCACATTGAATCGTACATTGATATATTGCATAACGATTGTTTGTTAATGAGTTCTTTTGTCTCTCATAATTTACGTAACCTTGGTTTCAATGTATGGTTTTTCTGCATGTTGTCCTTCTGTTATATTTCAATTAATACTTATAAATGACACAAATTAATTATATGCAACAAACATACATAATCGCACTAGAGCGCTGTCGATACATACACTTTATGCCAATACATACTTTATACATCACCTGGAAACATGAAAACCTATGCATATATCATTACTATCATGACACAAGTAATAACTACTGGACCACTCATATAGTGTGATTACTAAGTAATAACTTCTTAAACCACTCGTATAGTGTGATTACTAAGTAATAACTTCTTAGACCACTCATATAGTGTGATTACTAAGTAATAACTTCTTAGACCACTCATATAGTGTGATTACTAAGTAATAACTACTTAGACCACTCATATAGTGTGATTACTAAGTAATAACTTCTTAAACCACTCGTATAGTGTGATTACTAAGTAATAACTTCTTAAACCACTCATATAGTGTGATTACTATGTAATAACTTCTTAAAACCCTTACCTTAGCAAGTTTAACTGCAAGACTTCCCCAGGCTCTTTGATGGCCTTGAGACTAACTTCAATGCATTTGCGACGAATTTTGATGTCCTTTTCCTCACTGTAATATAAAAATAGTGTGAATAGCACACAAGCAGAAACTGAAGCATTACTTCAAGTATTGTTAACCAAATGAAGAGTAACATAAAAACAAATGAACAAGTTACAACCATCTAAATATGTTGTATTTTTACTTGTAACTTTTACAATTAAATCTTCATAAAGAAGAAATCTATTTTTTTCACATAGTTTCAATGTGACAGTTCCATCCTCCAATTACTGAAAATACACCAAACTTTCTAGAAGATCTATGCATCCACACAGACCATATACTGTTTCCTGATACACTAACACCTGACTTAAAATTTATTGTTAGCCTACACTTGTAGTTGAGTATAGTTCTCTCAATAAGCCTAAGCCACACAATCAAGAACTCACATTAAGTTGAATAAAATAAGGACTTTTTTACTTGTTTTTCATTATATTATGAGTGAAGTATTACATTGGGCTTCATTGTACATTGCATTAAATTATTTCAAGAAAACAGTAAGATCACTTCACCACAGAAATCCTAAAGTGAACCACTTTAAATCAAGTATTTGCAATTGATTGATCTAGTATTTTTCAGTGACTGATCTCTAACTGGAAAAAAACTCATAATCATCCACACAAGTGACTATTGAAGGATAAAAAAGCCTGCAGGATATTAACACATATCTCAGTTCAATTAATTCATGGCCCAAGAGAGCTCAACTTATACTTACATTGATATTTATAAAGCAACTCACCTACGCTTTGCTGCAGTAGATGGAGCCATTTGTGTACAGTGCTCTTGAGCTTACATATCAAGTGTCTAAGAAAAAATTTATAAATGCATGCTAAAAAAATGTGCCTATACCCTGTAAGAAAAACAAATTGTTGGAAAATACCATTTATGATAATAATACAAAAAAATCAAAACATTCATTGAACACTAATCAAAAATGGTTGTACAAATTTTTTCCCATTGTTTTAATGATTTATTAAGTGAAGAACCTGTATGCTAGAGTTAAATATTATATCATATCAAAATTATTTATCCAGAGAATCCTATATGAACTATCAAGGTATAATTGAAACAACATATAATTAACCAAAGCAATTTTAAATAATTCTTAAATGGAAACAATACACAATATTAATGCATTACAGTATTACACCCAAACAAAAAAAGGAAAATTGCATTGCCCTTTTCCACACCCCAAGATGAAGCTTTAGTTGACTTGTCTTCGTGAGTAGGATTGTCTTCATGATTTATTCTTTAATACTGAGGTCAATTAGGAGTAGTGTTGTCTTCATGACTGCTATTCTTTAATACTGAGGTCAATTAGGAGTAGTGTTGTCTTCATGACTGCTATTCTATGATACTGAGGTCAATTAGGTGTAGTGTTGTCTTCATGACTGCTATTCTATGATACTGAGGTCAATTAGGTGTAGTGTTGTCTTCATGACTGCTATTCTATGATACTGAGGTCAATTAGGTGTAGTGTTGTCTTCATGACTGCTATTCTATGATACTGAGGTCAATTATGTATGGTGTTGTCTTCATGACCGCTATTCTATGCTACTGAAGTCAATTATGTGTAGTGTTGTCTTCATGACTGCTATTCTATGCTACTGAAGTCAATTATGTGTAGTGTTGTCTTCATGACTGCTATTCTATGATACTGAGGTCAATGATGTGTGGTGTTGTCATCATGACTGCTATTCTATAAAAATCTACTTCTATTTTGTATTTATTTTGGGCTTCAATACTTGATTATGTAGTCTCAGGTCAGAAGGTAGGTCAAGTTTCTCCTTTGTTTACAATCTCTACAACCTGTAAAAGAAAGAATTTCAAATGTTTAACAAAGGATGGGGAGAGTTACTGCTATTCAAGATTCTATGAATATTTCAACATGAATAATATTTCATCTTCACAAATTCTTTTATTTTAGTTATTTATATACTATATTGAAGGTTTATGGTTAGTTGTTAAGGCATACCTGACCCAGTGCTACATACGAGGTGATGTAACTGTACTGAAGGTCCAGCCTGGAACTTCTTAACTCTTTGAATGAGACCCCCAAATTAGTGTAAACGTATAACACGGTCCGTGTACCATACATCGTACACATCGCAGTCAAATCTTATTTTACTTAAAGCATCACTGTAAAATCTACTCTTGAGGCATAATGCTGAAAAAGGAAAACTGGGGATTGATAGACTAAGGAAACATCCCCTTATACAAATGGCAATTATTTACCGAAACCTCTTTCAGAGCTGCTCAATAAGCAGTTCCCTGTCTCTGTTGCTCTAATACTTTAATTTATTGTTGAAAAACAAGGTTCAGTACCAACGGACGCTAGTCACATTAGTCTTCTTTGTTATGGCCCCAATTTTATTGTATCGCGACCATTGTGAGAACTCAGTAATTAGGAGTGTTGTAATCAGTTTTAGCGTAAACTTTGTGAAGTCTAGAGAGTACCAGGTTCTCGTTTTGGATTTATTTCGTGCTATTTACATGGTACAATATATTAACTAATATATAAATTTTTCCAAGTATCGAAAGAGAGCCACAATTAATTTCTGTCCATTTTCAGGGAAGAAGACACCTTTTGACATGTTTTTCAAGTGGCCCACGGTAATTATCAACTTCAAACCCCTGGCTCCGCGCGAAGCAGAACTGCGGAAAAAATAAATCTGACGCTTGTTAGATAAACACGGATATGGTGTAATGTGGAAGAATGTTACAGTACCTAGCATAATGTTTGGCATGAATGATATGGCATGAAATGGAGGAGACCTTGAAAAGTTGGAGGTGCTGCAGAATAGGGTAGGGCGTTTGGCACAAGGCGACTCGAAACGGACGGCTGCAGAAGCTTTTAGAGGTGATCTTGGGTGGAGTCTGTTTTTTGAAAGAATGGTAAAGGCTGTGTTGAATTATAAGGGAAGCGAATGAAGAATAAAAGGTGGGTTAAATCTTTGAATGGAATCTGATTGAAAATCTTTTAGAAAAAATTTACTGGGGACATGCAAGAAAACTGAAGATTCAGAAGACTGTTTGTGTTAGAATTTGAAGAACTTTGAATCATTAGTTATTGAAAGGTCATGGAGGTAAAGGAATGGAGTGGGATTGCAATAGGTGGAAGAAAGAAATTGAAAAACTAACAAAAGAGTATGGCCTGAACAAATGGAAGCATAGTATGAATGGGAAAACTACCGCTATGTAAAGTTTGTAAAGTTTGGTTGTGCTCGGGGGATTTTAAGCAACCAACTTTAACAAGCCTAATCTAACTGCCCGTGTGACCTTACTCAAGGAAATAAAGGAACAAGTTAACAGGAAACTCAGCTTGTATTTCTATGAAATTGGCACGAGAAATAGCTTGGAACTTCTTTTGCTTCTTGCCAGCCAGTCCAGAGCGTCCAGATGAAAGTTTGGCCAGTTCAGCTTCAAGGTAAGAGTGACCAGTCTGGGGGCTACAGCAACTGTGGCTGGATAGCGGCAGTGGTTCCAAAATAGGTTCGAAAGGTGAGTGTGATGCTCAGAGAGTGTGATGCACAGAGAGTGTGATGCACAGCGAGTGTGATGCACAGAGAGTGTGATGCACAGTAAGTGTGATGCACAGTCGTGTGATGCACAGTGAGTGTGATGCACAGTCGTGATGCACAGTAAGTGTGTGTGATGCACAGTAAGTGTGATGCACAGTGAGTGTGATGCACAGTCGTGAGTGGGTGGCGCCTGGTCCCCCAAATTCTGCACGTAATGTGAAGTGATGAGCACACGAATACACGGAGAACACCACATCACAAGTCCCATTGACAACTCTTAGCTTTGCCAGGACGGAGTGCAGAAGGCAGCATTTGGTAAGGATCATTATCCAGCACTTCCACTTTAATCAATGCTCTTTGTTTTCCACCTCTCACACTGAATTGGTGGTTTAATTAAATTTATTTTATAAGTTATTGATAGGAGCAGAAACAAATTATTTAGTATCCATGGCAGAGGTCTTAGGGATTTGCATGTGGTTTTTTAGAAAACAATTTTAGCAACATGAAACATTTAAGAATAAAATTAAATAAAACAGGGTTCATTCTTACCCTTCAAGACAATTTTCCTGATAGTGATAATGATTTAGTTTATGGTCCGTAATAGTACAGAATTGTACCACATTAAAATAAACAAATAATAATTCTTAAGGTTCAAAATTTAGGGACAATTGCTTATGAAAATCTACACCTGAGGAAGTTTCAGGCTAGGCTGTCTTTAGGATTTGACCTGCTCATATGAACACTGTTGAATCACTCACTACAGCACAGTCATTGATTTATCAATATTGTCCAATCGAGGCACGATTCCTAACACTTGACTTTGCTCTAATAACTCAGTGAAAAACACCAACACTTGAAAAATAAACATAAACACAGTTAAACACAAAAATTAGACAAGACTGACAACACTTAAGACATAGAATGTCTCAGTGAAAAACACCAACACTTGATACTCTAAACATCACAAAAGAACATACACCAGCAAGTTAAACAAAAATTAAACACGACTGACAATACTTAAGACATAGAATGCTCACCTCCACTACGCACAAAATGGATTCTAGATAGCAACAAAATCGGTGGCGTGGGATCAAGTATATATAGTCATGCGGACCGGAAACGGGGTAGGATCCGCGAATGTTGCCAGCCTAATAGTCCTTTATTTTTGGAACG
>VCRD01001807.1:92226-114030 GCA_006783055.1 Trinorchestia longiramus
AAGAGTGGGTAATGTTAACGCTAGCAAGAGGTTTCGACAGATTAGTATTTTCGTCCCTAATAATCTTATTTTTTAAATCAACGACTAGACCATAATGTGCTAAAAAATCAGCTCCTATGATTGGTTGGTCTACAGCAGCTACGGTAAATGTCCAAACCAGATTACGCCACAAGCCTAAAGAACAGGTGATGGTTTTTGAACCAAAGCATGCTATAGGCGTCCCATTAGCAGCTTTTAAGTTATTATTACCACCACGCGTTCTCTGACTGGCAGTGGTTGGTAGGATGGATACCGAAGATCCTGTGTCAATTAAAAAATATAATCTAGTAAGGGGGTCTCCCACGATTAATAGGCGAGTGATAATAGAACTTGACGACGTGTTACTCGCATTTATACGCCGTTGTACCCGTTTCCCGAAACATGACGATGGTTTCTAGGACAAGAACGTGATGAGCATGTTCTAGACTTATCACCAAAAGTTTTATGATGCCAACATAATTCATTACGGGAACGTGAACTGGAACGGGGTGCGGGAAGCGCTCTAGAGTTACTCTGATACTGATCCATCCCAGAGTAAGATGGATATTGTGGGACTCTGTTGGGTGAGGGACTTTAATAATAACGACCCTGGGGCTGAGAATTATAGGAGAATTATCACCAGCTTGGTCGACTGGTGAGCGAATCTGCTTGAGAGCGGAAAGACCCGGGTTCGAATCCCGCTGCCGACATGGTTGACGCGGCTAGAAATACGGCATGGGACTTGGGTAAACAACCGAATAATTATCGAAGTAATTATCCGACCCAAGAATGGGCCAGAAGGTTCATTCCTATAGCCTCATTCTATTCTATTCTAATTATATCCTTGTGCTCTCTGAAAAATCTCTGATTTTTTCCGTTGCTCCTAAGGCCAAGGGGAATCTTTGTGACACCGAAAACCCTTTTTAATAAATAATAAAAAATATGAATATTATAGTCAAAATCATTGAATCAAATATTACCATTTATAAGTTGCAAAGAAGTAGTTATACGTATTCATATACATATGCGTACAAGCATACCTATAAGTATTCAGACAAACAATATTGAAAAATGAGCATCACTACAATATTATGAAGATGATGCTGTTGAAAAGTCTAAGTAAATATATATACACATGTTATATCTATACAGGTATGGTGAGTTTGTTGTATACCCCCACGTCATTGAATTTATTGTTCAGACCGCACAATCGTTGAAGAATCACTTACATTCCTTTTTTGGCTAGAAAAGTGACGTTCATGTGGAATCAAATTTTCATAATTAAGATGTATAGGTATAGATATGTATCAATTTAGTCAAACTTCAACTCCGAGACATGACGTCGACGACTATAAGTTTGTAAGTTTTATTCAGACAGTGCCAACACGGTGTTGCCAGTTATGATTTTCCGACTGTAAGAAGTGGCGATAGTGGTGTGAGTACGAAGTTCTTAGCATGATTTTAAAGTTTTGTGGTTTTGTGATGACTACATGAATAATATATATAGTTTTACTTTGACGTGTCCTTGTGAATTATTTTTAATTTGAGTTCTTATTAATTTATGGCCAAAAAACGTCTAAATTAACCCTAAATTGTTTTTGTCAATTAAGATCTAATTTTAAATGTTTCGATTGAGGTAGACTTAAGATCTGCTCAGTTTGTCACTTTTAATTTAAATATTTTAGTGCTTAAACCAACTCAATTGACTGATCTGAAATTTGTAAGGAAGGCAAGCGAAGTTATTTTGGGTGCAGTTCATAGTCTAGGTTTTTAAGCGAACATATTAATACTCTATGCAGCATATCCATGGCCTCGAGTTTCTATAAGTGCCTGTAATTATAATTATTTCACTCTCTCAAGATTCAACTTTTTCATCATTTTGTTAAAGTTTTGAAACCTTTAATTGATGTAATTTTATTACAGCGTACAATGCTAAGGAAATTCTCAGTGTGGCATATATGTATAAATGTTTCTATGGTATCAACTTGAAGAATAACAGATATTGATATCCTCCATTAGTGAAAATTTTAATTGACTCTAGTTACAGAGTATAAAGAGATGCAATTTTTTTGCTGCCCAAATTGGTACTGTCCATGTTACAGTAACATCACTAGACTGAAATATGAAGTTGCTCTGTTTAATGTTTAGGTAGAAGAGACATCTGAGATGTTATTGCTCTCATAGCTATATCTATTTTTACTAACAGTTGTTTTATTTCTTCAAGTTAAATTTAGCATAGATGGTTAGACCCAGCAAGAAAGGGTGAGAATTCCCCTAATTGTGTATGTGTCATCAAAACTGTAGGACGTTTATAACATGGACCTTACGAAAGGAATTTGTGATGAGTAGTAAAAGAAATTAAAACATGAACTAATTATGATTTTAAACAGTGGGCTGGATCAAGTTTTTAATGTACAATTATAATGAAATAATTTTAAAGGATTGTAAACTTGGACAATTTAACTGGCCTGTACTAACAGATTTATCAATTTCTGAATCTGATGAAAATCATAATAGGACAAAAGTACCAGAAAAGCAATATTTCCTATCAATTTTTTTTATGCATTTTCATAGCAATGTTAAACATAATAGCTTTTCTAACATTGAGAAACTTTTACAAGATCAAAAGTTAATAATTTGTATGTTGAGCACAGAAAGCAGACCTTAGTAAAACAATTGGTTTGGCAACTGAATAAAGCATTGTCTTGAAGTTCACTTAGTGAGGCTGTAGTTATTGAAGAGAAGTTCATTGTTGATTTCAATACACTTCTGTAGTCTGTTCTCTCTCTTCTCATATTTACCATTGAATTGACAGAAGTTATTGCTGTTGTCATTAAATTTTTGGTTGCTTTACATGTACTGTAGAATTCCTTCAAACCAGCACCTGCTGGCCAAGCTTTATATATTTATTCATTGTTTTTTCTTTAACTGCTTTAAGCAATTGATATTTTGTTATGCCTAGCATGTCTATGAATTGTTTGTGGTTACTTGGGTGATATTAACTGGCAAGTGCAAAGTATCATGGGTGATGGTTAAAGACATCTACTGTAGTTTGCTGCTGCACAGATAAACGGTAGAAATAGAAATATTCTTTTAATGGAAGTTGAGATCAGAATTATGCAAAGTTTCCATTTTATTTTTCACAAAAATTGATCAGGTTTTTCTTATTGAGCTGCAATATCTGAAAAGATTTAAACCTAATGCCTCAAGTACTTCTTGTATTTTTAAAACAATGAGAACATGTACAGTCCAAAACTGTTTAACTTCAATGATTACTTTTAGTTAGGAGTGGTTACTATTTTCCATAATGAAATCTTGATTTTTTCTGTTTATGTTCATAATTTAAATCCTTTAGATGTAAAAAAGCAGTTTGAGATTTTTAAAACAACCAATGTTTGATGAGGAACACCAGCTAGAAATGTCTGAGGTACTAAAGGGTGGCAGTCTTTTGCTCTGTTAAGAATTAATTAGCAAATCATATGTGAGCAAACATATGGGGCTGTGTTGACCACAGCCCCCATAGTTTTATTTTCAAGCAAACAATGCATGAAGAGTTGTGCTGGCTTGGGTGTGGACTGCTTCAGTCATATTGTCAAGTGGACTGAGATGAGCCATTTATTAGGTTTGTTGTGTAAATTTTGAACTTCAAACAAATGAGAAATATATGTACTCACTTAATGGGCTGCAGAAGACATTTATACTCTGTGCACTTGTATATTTGTGAAAGCATCTCACTTTGTCTAATTTGTATTAGGTTTTTCTTGTACTATCAGTATCCAAAACTGTACCTGAGAGTCAGTGTTTCTAGCAGTACTTGGAGAAATTCTAGACTCTGAATACTTCCTTAGGATGAGGAAGGCTGTGCTGTGTAGATTACCTTTGTTTAGTGTGCTTATATAATGGTAAATTAACTTTCACCAATGATTTCTCATTTTTGTTTTTTCTTCCAGGTTTTCATTTTCAAGCATCGTGCTTTGAATCAAAACTGCCGTCATGGGTCGTATGCATTCAGATGGGTAAGCAACTGAGTTAATGTCATTGCATTTTTTTCTATTCTATATGATTTATTTTTATTTTCAATGACTGTTTGATTGAAAGTTTTAAAATTGAAGTAATGTGGGAGATTTATTGATGTTGGATCTATTGAATTAAGCCACCAAATTTAGAATTGCTCCAGCCTTGGATGTATTTAGAAGTCATGGGTACTGATTGTTAGAAAATGGACACTTTTCTAAATTTTATTTCTATGGTTATTTTTATGGTTTCTATTTTCTATGGCAAAAATTGATCTCTCAGCATGGTGATGTTAACTAGCCACCTAGATCCCCCGACCTAACCACAGACAATTTTTATCTATGGGGATATTGTGAGAGAAAAGTTTACCTACCACAATCCCTCAATTGTAGAGAAACATCCAAGAGGAAATTGGGCAAATTAACGGCAACACATTAACGAAGGCTACAAAAAACTTAAAAAAAGTTAGGCATGTGCTGATGCGGAAACAGGGTTCACTTGCAGAGATTGTTTTTGACATTTAAATGTTATTTTTTACTAAAATTCACAAATCTAATAAATGTTTTGACATCAGGTTTTATGTTCTATCCCAAATAGTTTTTGAGTTATAAAAGTCCTTTAATGGGGCATCCTTTCTGGCCCACCCTGTACATCTGTTTGAAATGAGGTACCTGTAGTGGCTAAAATGTTAGCATGGGTGGGTTGCTTTATCTGTAAGTTTCATCTCTTCAATTCTGTACTGCATTACCATCTTTACTGACATCATAAACATGCATTAATGATTATGCTTGTGTTGACAGAAAGGGTATTTCCCAGTCCGCACTGCCCTACCGCCGCTCCGTGCCTTCATGGCTCAAGATGAAGAAAGAAGAGTGTGAGGATCATATTGTCAAGCTGGCTAAGAAGGGCATCACTCCTTCACAAATTGGTACGGCATTAGTTCACTACCTTCCTTTTTTCTTTTAGAAGTTTATGGACCTCTGCTCAGTGTCTTTAACAATGTTGTGAAGGATCCTATGTTGAGCTTGAGTCTCAACAATTTTTGAATACATGTTCTTGATGTTTTGGGTTAGTAATCCTTAGGACATTGTGAACAGAATTGAGCTCTCCCATCTAAGTTAGCTTTACTAGAGGTCGTCCTAGATTTAATGTAAGGCTTTACCACTGCTGTTCCTGTTATTTTTCTTTGTAAATCACCAGAACTTGGTAGGAATAGCTGATCCTTATTAATTTAGCTCTTTTATTGTGGCCTTTTAATTGAAGCAAGACTGTGTGTGTTTATTGTTCATAAGCTGAAACAATGTTTCGTATGACTTTCTCTCAAACCTCATTATTTGTCGTAGTATTGGATTTGAAGAGTTTATATTTGCAGAAGAATCAATTAAAGTCGTGAGACTAACGGGACAATACTGAATCATATGTTCTAAAAACACTGATAGCAAATTATGTAAATAGTGATGGTAAAATTAACGAGGTGGAAGTGTATTGTACATTATTAGGGAGAATAATGATTATACATGGAAATATTAAAGTGGAAAATGAAAATGTTCATTTTGAGCCATGAATTGGAATGAAATCATTAGGTAAAGGTTCATGAATATTGATTCTATTTATATAGGCTAACCTTAATATTAGAATAGAATAAGGCAATAGGAACGAGCCGTTTGGCCCATTCTTGGTTCAATACCGAAGTCCCATGCCGTCAAGGCTGTAGCTCTAATGATGCTTTATTGATTTGAATTTTCCTTTAGAAACTAGTTTTTGACTGACACATTATTAATGTTGATTTTATTTATTTAGGTTATATTTAATATTATATGCTTTATTGATTTGAATCTTCCTTTAGAAACTGTAGTTTTGACTGACATTATTCCTTGAACAGGCGTGATTTTGAGGGACCAGCATGGTGTGTCTCAAGTCAGGTATGTGACCAGCAACAAAATTATGAGGATCCTGAAGGCAAAGTCTCTGGCCCCGGAGATCCCTGAAGATTTGTATCACCTCATCAAGAAGGCCGTTACCATCCGTAAACATTTAGAGCGCAACAGGTCAGTACACGAGTTCTATAACATTTATCTCTTAGAGGTTTTAATTCTTACGAGCACAAATTTAATCTGAGCTTGCGTGCGTGGTTATGCTGACCCTGGTAATTAAATGTACACGTTCTGAATGTGTGCAGTCTGGGTACTGATCAAGAATACTAGGTGCAGTACAGGCATATTTGATGAACTTGGTAATTACATTTAAAAATTCTGTATTTCTTATTCATTATACACGGTGCACATAAAAGTTAAATGTTGTTGATGAAACGAAGTGAAATTGCATACGGATTTGCAGTTCTAGTAATCCGAATTTGCCCAACTATGTAAAATTGTTATCTGGTATCGTGGTGCTCCTTGAGCATAATATTTAAAATTAAAGTTGTTGCTATTCTAGATTGTTGAAACAATTTGTGAGGATAATTCTTTTTGGGTAAATCCTTTGCTTACTCAAAGAAATATAGTAGCACTACACGATCAATTATTTTACTTGATTGTTAATATTTTATTTCAAACAGTGAGTTATTATTCTCAGAAATTGTGTTCAAAATATCTTTGAGACTACTTCTGTTACAACATCAGACATGGAACATTTCTTCCAATATTTCATTTAAAACAGAATTATTTTCTAACGATACGATGTGTTTTTGCAGGTAGATTGAAATACTTCTTACATTACTTCATTTAGAATTTAGAACACGGATTTCGTAACGACGCACGTTTGCAGGAAGATTAAAATACTTCATTTAGAACACGGAATTATTTAGTAACGGCGTGTGGAATTGTTTAATAACGACGTGTGGAATTGTTTAATAACGACGTGTGGAATTATTTAGTAACGACGTGTGGAATTGTTTAGTAACGACGTGTGGAATTGTTTAGTAACGACGTGTGGAATTGTTTAGTAACGACGTGTGGAATTGTTTAGTAACGGCGTGTGGAATTATTTAGTAACGACGTGTGGAATTGTTTAATAACGACGTGTGGAATTATTTAGTAACGACGTGTGGAATTGTTTAGTAACGACGTGTGGAATTGTTTAGTAACGACGTGTGGAATTATTTAGTAACGACGTGTGTGTTTGCAGGAAGGACCGCACTGCAAAGTTCCGCCTGATCCTGGTGGAGTCTCGCATCTACCGTCTTGCTCGGTACTACAAGAGTCGTGCTCTCCTGCCACCCACCTGGAAATACCAGAGCAGCACAGCGTCTACCCTCGTCGCATAAATACACCCGACCGTGTTGACTTGCCTTTCAATTGCCTAGTTTGTTCAGGTCGTTGTTGTTCCTCAGCTCAGGTAGCCAGCATCGCGCAAGAAGCACGCCACCGTCACGGGGTCTTCCCATAGTTGTGTTATGGTGTGTGTTGTTGCTGTCTCTGCACGGCCAGATCCCGGCAGTGCAGCAACACGTGTTTGGTGTTATGTGGGGAAACTTGACAGAGGGGACATATTTTGGGGATTCCGGGGTGAGCTCCTGTCAGTTGAGGTAGTAAGAAACACGAAACCGAAACGGGGTCTTCCTAAAGTTGAGTTACAGATAGGACAGATGTGTGGGGTTATTGGAACCATAGCACGAACTTGAACTGTACTCACACACTTCGCGTTGGTGTGTTTTTCTTCTAGACGTTTCGAGTTGTCCTGATAAGAGTATCATTTTGGGTCGATGAAACAACTGAGAAACAGTTGCTGAAATTTCAGCGTTGGCCGACCTGCCGTGTTCCATGTTTTGCTGTGCAAGTGAAGTGTGGAAACTAGTCAATACGATTAGGTGACGGTTTCTAAGAAGCCAATATTTCTTCTTTCAGTATCACTATAAGGATGAACATAGCTTAAAAGACGGCAGTCAACGGTGTTAAGCAAAACCACGAAAAAAATATAAAAATGCGTCTTCAGTTACAAGAGGCAAGTGAAGTAAGGATGGAGTTTCTTATAACAAAACCGTCCGTAAAAGCTGTCACCGACATCAGCGTGAAATTCTTAACACGTTGACTCCGAAGTGGTACGTATGTGTACCACTGAGGTTAGGTTCTGTAATTTTTTCAGATCCTTCTAGTGACTATGCGTACAAAGTGAAGTTTTACACCAATCGGAGGCAACATGTTAAGTCACTATGAACTAGAAAATTAATTTCTCGCCAAAAATTTTTACGGAGAGGTAAAATAATTTGAAATGTTTAATTTCCATATAGGCATATTTGGCGCCCCACAACTTTAGCCTGAAGTTGAAAGAGTGGCGAGGTTCATTCAATGGGTAAACCTCAAGTAATTTTTATTAAGATTAATAAACCGGATTTGATCTTATTTTTGAGCCAATAATGGGAAACTAACAAGTGAATTCTGCATTCGAATCCAAACACAAAATAACGTGGCATCAAAACTGAAAGCAATTCTAGAAATGAGTCAAGAAAATCACAGGAATAACATTTAATTCCTAACATGCCGAATCAAGAGTCCAAAAATGAATTCTAGTACAATACAATAATTTGAGTAGTATACAATGGAATGAAGATGACTTCTATGGACAAATAACCCTTACTTGAGAAATTTAAAATCAAGAGTGCTATTAGCCTATGCTTTCAAAATTTCAATCTGAGCACGATGAAAACTAAAAACTATACATCATAGTGTGAAAAAAACGTGATTGCCATATAAGCGGATACTCAAAGAAAACGTGTATGCTTTTCTAACTGCTGCTCATCAGCAATTTCAAAAATTATAGAGATGGTTTCCATAACCGCACTTATGGCCAGCAATTGAGTTCTCTGCTTTGTACATTGCATTCCCATAAAGAATTAAGCACTTAATCGCCGGTTCTCACTTATGAAACATCAAGGTGAATTTTTAAGCACTTGAAGACAATCCATCGTATGTTTTTTGAGATGCAACCGCCTAACGCACTAAGAACCAAGGCGTAAAATGGCAACAGCTTTACTCAAAAAATTTTAAAACTGAAGTCTTCGTAAAGATTCTGAAATGAGGGCAGAAGACCCTTCACTGTTTTTACCACAGCAGTTATCACGTTAAGGAAGACAAACTGAATGAATAATTATTCATCAGGCAACTTCAGTTATAATGACTGCCATGTCTTCATTAAATTCCTGAGACAACATTTCCTTCCCAAGTTAAAGTTGATTTCAATGACTAAAACTTGTTCCATGGGATGCAACGTATTTTATACAAGCAATACTTGGTTCGTTTACCTATACAAGATATTTATGCATTCTTTGGTGGGATAAACATTCATGGAATGAACATTCAACATTTAAACTCAAAGTTAACTCGATGCTGTCACTTATATTTGCTTTACTTATAATAATACATGCACTTGAGAATGCATATCCGATCCTACGGAGCCTCAACTTCGATAATAAAAATCAAACAAGCAAATAATATCGAGTAATAATATTCATATGCACAAGCAACATAAAGGCGTGCTTGACAGAAGTGCTAAACACAGCTACAGAACCATCGTAATGAAATACACAGGCTGTAAAATCTGAATTTCTTGTTTGGGAAAGCCCATCCACATAGATGCACAGAAACGCACTTCAAAAGTCAAGTAATTTTATTCATAATAGGAATCTAAAAGCAGAACTCATTTCCCATCAAACGTTTCAAACCAGTTACCCACCACCAAGCAACTGGGAAAATTTAAGCTAGGCAAAATCGAAGTTCTCTAAGAAAAACGAACTTTGTGGGTGATATATTAAAATTTAAGCCATAAGAACTGTTCACACCTTTACACCAGAAAATACTTGTATTTTTTAAAAATACTTCGAATTTAAAACACTACTTCTAACCCAAGTTGATGAAGCAGTTAAGTCACCGATTTCGTTCTGCATTAAAATGTACCCAGGCCTGCAACTACCTCCGAACACTCGACCATAAACAACACCCATGCAGGTGCTCCACGAAATCTGCATGCATTGACTTTCTAAATATTTTAGAAATTCACTGCATACCAAAAAGTAAGATTACAACGGACATTGGGACACACAAAACATGGAGTACTGTATCCTATTTCTGTATTGTGCACTAAAAATTCATTTGAAAACGAGTCTTGAGATCGATTTTTACTTGTGCGTTATATTGAATACAGAAATACACCACCTGAAACAGAAAAAAATGCACGCACAGAGGCAGAATCAATGGTGAAGGAACAAAATTTGCAACGCTCTTGAAATGCAAGTCTTTAACTTGAGTGAAAAAAAAATCATTCAAATTGTACTCTCAAATTTTGAGATATCGTTCAATAATGAATCTTAACGAAATTTGTCTACCATGAAGTATTTAATCATCTGAATTAGTTACTTGGCTACGAACAGATGTGAATAAATAAGAAAAAATTAGCGAGTTGATACAAAACTAGAGATCAACTGGATTAAACCTAAATCTGCAGTTCCCCACAAGCGCAAAAAACTCTGTTTTAACGTGTGCTAGTTTAATAAGTCCAATTACACGCAATAGAGTACAAGACAAATGTTTGTAGACAACACCAATAATGTACTAGGTACTACTAATAGAGTACTGACACTCCCAGTCACATGGACATCCATCACCAAGCATGTCAGGTTTGTTCCGAGTGTTCCCTCCGGTCATGACAACGTTAAACTACTGTACATGGTAACCGTGATACTAATTTTAAACATTACTTCTCAAAACGAAACGCTTTTCTTTGGATCAAAGAGCATGCTGTGAAGCCCTTTGACATTACACTCGTACCAGCCTGAATTTCTTGATGTTTACTTGATGTGCGTTCCATTGTACTGAAATACTTTCGTATTACATGATTTAAAATAAATGCTATTCACGTTCTTTGTTCTCATAAGGCGCACATTATGCCTCACTTAACGCAGGTAACCCAATACATAAAAGAAAAGTTCTGCTTAACAGAACCATTCCCTATTCACATCCTCACATACGTAATTCGCCTGTTAGGATTTTCCTTTCACTACTACCGCACTCACGTTCGTATGTCTAAGTCTTCCTTCTATTTTGCGCAATGCCCCGAAACTAAAGCGTTCAGAAAGCATGGAAGATGTATTCTGAATAAACATACAAAAACCCACGTAGTATCAATTAGTTTTACCTTCTAAATCGCACATTAGTTAACGTCGAGTAACAGACTAAGTGAGGCGTTAAGTGAACTGTAAAGCGACGTAGAGCAGGTAAAAGCAAGTGACTTTTCATCACCAAATTTTCAAATTTGCAACTTTTGTGTCAATGTAACACGGTACTTATACAACACAATTACAATGGAACACTCACAACTAAACTTACAGCAACGACGTCTCTTGCTTAATACAACTTCAGCATTATTATTATTATTATTACTATATTCTTGCTAACACTTTAGCAACGCGGGTGCCACCTACAATGAACCGAAAACGACACACAATATATCCTGGGCATATCAACATCTTTCGACAACACCCAAGCAAATGCTCACTTTTTGCGAAAAGAAAATTATAAACTGCAAAAATTTCCCATGTGTCATGTCAGGCTTAGCATAACATGACAGTGAAACAACAACAGGGTTTACCCTTGACGCTGTTCAAGCGCTTGAATATAAACAAACAACACAAACTTGGTGGCACGCAGGAGCGGTGTGTGTGTGTAGCAGCAGTAGGAGGAGGAGGAGGAGGAGGAGAGGGAGGAGGAGGAGAGGGAGAGGGAGGAGGAGACTGCGTGGCAGAGACGAAGGCTTATGCAGCTATCAACGACACGATCATCCTGAAAAATAAAAACATTTTTATAACATTTACATTTTTAAACAAAAACATTTTATTTGAATGAAGCATAAAATGTTAAAAACTGATTGAATTCATATGCAACTACAAATTAAATTCATCAATTCCAAAGCCCATGAGCATGAGTTCACACACCTCCTTCCTTGCACAGCTCTGGAATCCTACACAACGTCCGTGGTGTGCTACGTGCCTCAAATACGATGAGTAACAATCCTTTCCTCGAGCCAACACTGCAAATCTGTTTCTACAATTCCAGCTCAGCTGATCATCTGTATCCTACTAGTTCCCGTCACTCGTAAACTGAAATTCTAAGTAGTGCACTGAAACACACTGCTAAATTGTACGAATTATTCGGTAATTTATTTACGATCTTGTAACGTTACTTCCTTGTAACGGTCCGAAAATAACGTTTGCAGTAACACGCTGTCCTATTCATTAATTCTTGTAACTCTGCTTGCAGCGTCCGCAGTAACACGCTGTCCTATTCATAAATCCTGGTAACTCTGCTTGCAGCGTCCGCAGTAACACGCTGTCCTATTCATTAACTCTGGTAACTCTGCTTGCAGCGTCCGCAGTAACACGCTGTCCTATTCATTAATTCTAGCAACTCTGCTTGCAGCGTCCGCAGTAACACGCTGTCCTATTCATAAATTCTTGTAACTCTGCTTGCAGCGTCCGCAGTAACACGCTTTCCTATTCATAAATTCTTGTAACTCTGCTTGCAACGTCCGCAATAACACGCTGTCCTATTCATTAATTCTGGCAACTCTGCTTGCAGCGTCCGCAGTAACACGCTGTCCTATTCATTAATTCTGGTAACTCTGCTTGCAGCGTCCGCAGTAACACGCTGTCCTATTCATTAATTCTGGTAACTCTGCTTGCAGCGCCCGCAATAACACGCTGTCCTATTCATTAATTCTGGCAACTCTGCTTGCAGCGTCCGCAGTAACACGCTGTCCTATTCATTAATTCTGGCAACTCTGCTTGCAGCGTCCGCAGTAACACGCTGTCCTATTCATTAATTCTTGTAACTCTGCTAGCAGCGTCCGCAGTAACACACTGAGCGCAGTAAGAAATTAAAACAAAGCTGTAGCTGTGTCAACTAAGGAACTATGTTAATGTACCCCATGTGTTCTCAGGTATAGAGACGGCATGGGACTTGGGTAGCAACAAGAATAGACCAAACGTTAGTTCCCGTTGCCTTTATACGCTTTCGATAAAATGCATGGCGTACAGCTCTCTTGATTATTAAAACAACTAGTATATCCACGCGTGAAATAACTCGTGCGATTTTAATGAATTTCTTTCCTTTATTCACCAATTAACGCCGCTTTTTGAAAGAGTCTCCACATTGAATGAAAAAAAGGCTTGCAACGAAAAAATCCCGTATTTCATAATAATCCTTTGGTATTCACAATACAATGCTTACAATACATGTAAACCCGTTCTATTAAGAAGTCAATTCTTAGCCTGCAATAAACCCTTTACTTGAGCTCACTGGCTTGTTTGAAATCAATTCCCCCTCTCTAATTCATCAATGAGGGAAACAGGAAACATTTATAGTTAAATACACGACGGTTTTTATTATTTAGCGTAGATATATGTTGTAAAACATAACGCATAACAGGAACGACCCAAACACTTAATTGAAAATATTATTTATTAGAACAAATGAGAATAGAGTTCATGCCGCCATTAATAAAGCACAGTTCAGTCTGCCCCTCGAGGTACTCTATGCTATGAACTACCACTCCGGCCGACACAGAGGCTAGAACTAGAACAGTTCCATATCTTACATCATGCGTAATCCTGCAAGTAAAAGAGAAAAACATCAAACAAGGCCAACACAACGCAGTAAGGTTAGTTCTCTTACATAATCAAGTATGAAAAATGCTGGTTATTTAGGAAATCATGTGTGATTTAGAAAGAGTAGCAGACCATTTTAGGTTTAAATTTAAGAAACGTTGCCCCTTTAGTTGAAGTAATTATGGTCATGCGATTAAGTGCAGATGAAAAGAAAGTACGGAAGTGCGTGTATTCAAAAGAAGCAAGAAGCACAAAACAAATGTGGTGAGAGAGCAGAATTGAATAGAATAAGGCAATAGAACCGAATCGTTTGGCCCATTCTTGGGTTGCTTCCCAAGTTTTATGTCGTAGCAATATACTTGATGTGTGTAGTGTATGTTAATAACGAAGTTCAAGTCTCAAGAGGCTAAACGTAGGTTTTCTGCTGTTCACACGAAACACATTGTAAGTTTGTGTGTGTAGAATGGAAAAGCGAGGATACTTGGAAGTTCTTCTTCTGGACAAACAACAATAAACAGCAACACCCAACACAACAAACAGCAACACCCAACAACAAACACCAACACCTAACAACATAAAGCAACACCCAATAACAATCACTCAACAGTAAACAATATCTCTTCCCCTTCATTGACATAACTAATGTAAAATAATCCTTATGGAAATGTGAAATTCAACAGCTTACCCTTGTAAAACGCATCATATTCAGACATGGAATCACTGGTTTACCCTTGCAAAATGCAACATATGTCAGAAATAATACCATTGGTTTGCCCCTATAAAATGCATCATTTCCCAGATATTATATGACTGGCTTGCCCTTGCAAAATTTACCATACATACAGAAATAAACAGGTAAGAGATTATCCACAGAATCCTTGCTGGAAACCAAACTGATAGCGCAGTCTTGCAGCTAGTGTGTCCAGGCAAAAAATAGTGATTTTTCAAGCAGATTCTTTACCTTACTAAATTTCTAATAGTTTCAAAGGAGTAGAATAGTCACAGAGGCATGAGAGAGTTGGTACATCCCTACACAATCAGGCAACAAGCTCAGGTTCATTAAACTGGATGGAAAACACAGTCAATGATGCTAATTCAAACTATGAATTTAATTTTATACACTCAAATATATACTTGTAAACATGTACTAAGCAGTCAAATTCAAAAGGTATTCATGAAGTACCTACAATTTCCCACTTAACCAATGAACTTTCAAAGGACACAACTCGTACCATAATCTTGAGAATTTTGCATACACACAAAAAATCTCATTCAGTACAGCAAAGCTGATCATATCTCAAATTTGATAAAATCAATATTTACTGAAGGTTCAAGTCAGCCAGACAGTTGGCTGGCAACAATAGAAGTGAGTATCAATTTATTCAAGCAGACAACAAGTGGAGAATACATGCAAGGCAACAAGTGGAGAATACATGCACGGCAACAAGTGGAGAATACATGCACGGCAACAAGTGGAGAATACATGCTCGGCAACAAGTGGAGAATACATGCACGGCAACAAGTGGAGAATACATGCACGGCAACAAGTGGAGAATACATGCACGGCAACAAGTGGAGAATACATGCAAGGCAACAAGT
The DNA here is from genome assembly GCA_006783055.1 of Trinorchestia longiramus. NCBI lineage: Eukaryota > Metazoa > Arthropoda > Malacostraca > Amphipoda > Talitridae > Trinorchestia > Trinorchestia longiramus. The sequence goes on from VCRD01001807.1 coordinate 107,453, forward strand.
GGAGAATACATGCAAGGCAACAAGTGGAGAATACATGCAAGGCAACAAGTGGAGAATACATGCACGGCAACAAGTGGAGAATACATGCACGGCAACAAGTGGAGAATACATGCACGGCAACAAGTGGAGAATACATGCACGGCAACAAGTGGAGAATACATGCATGGCAACAAGAGAAAGTCAGATGCTGGATTCTGTTGTAGGAAACTCCGCGTGCTCATAAGTCCAAGATTCAGCCACGTAAACTCAACATAGTAAGCAACCTTCAAACAAAACAACACCCACACAACACATTACAATGACAGGCTGTGGAGAATACTTACCCATATAAGTAGTTGTGGAACAGGTAGAATACTTACCCATATAAGTAGTTGTAGAACAGGTAGAATACTCACCCATATAAGTAGTTGTGGAACAGGTAGAATACTCACCCATATAAGTAGTAGAAGAAAGACAGGAGGTAGAAGGCAAGCTTGATCCAGCCCTCTCTCTGGCAGCTGTTGAGTACATCATGACTCATGATGTTGGTGGGGTCGTACAGTCCAAGCACGGACATCACGGGCCTTGTGCGGTACCTGCATAGTTCCGAAACTCAAGTCATCACATTTATGAAGGAAGAAGTAAAAACATTAACTCATTTTTGAAGATAAAAGTGCAAACACTAACTCATTTTTGAAGATAAAAGTGGAAACACTAACTCATTTTTGAAGGTAAAAGTGCAAACACTAACTCATTTTTGAAGATAAAAGTGGAAACACTAACTCATTTTTGAAGATACAAATGAAAACACTAACTCAGTTTTGAAGATAAAAGTGCCAAAACTAACTCATTTTTGAAGGTAAAAGTGAAAATAATACCTCATTTTTGAAGATCACATTGAAAGGAAAAAGTTGGAATGTGAAGACCCATCGCTACACCCCCAACAGACTTCAATAAACATCGCTGGTTTCCATGAGAGTAGCCAAGGGTAGCAATGAAGAGTGCTACTCTCTATTGTACAATGATATAGTGCTTATTCATCAATTCCTTGGGAATCTCATACTCACGTATAAAAGATGAACCAACATAGAAAGAATACCTGTAATTGCAAATGTCTTGGAATGGAGGAATAGAATGAGGCTATAGGAACGAACCTTCTGGCCCATTCTTGGGTCGGATAATTACTTCGATAATTATTCAGTTGTTTTTACCCAAGTCCCATGCCGTATTTCTAGCCGCGTCAACCATGTCGGCAGCGGGATTGTAGAACAGGTCTTTGTACTCCAAAAGACATACAATTAAAGATATTCCCTTTTACATTGATTCTCCTTTTCAGTTTGAATGTTGAATGCAGACACTAAAAGCATACCTATGCTAATGTGGAACAAGAATCCCACACTCCCTATAAGGAGCAATAAGTCCCCCAAAGACAATCCCTTACAGTGCCTACTGCTGGGGGCTGTCAATGATCCTTCACTGGTGTCTCCATTATAGAAGAGCAAGTCCAATCACCCTGCAAATGCCACATAATTCCCATATTCTAAATTTGGTGCAACAAAAGTTAAGGAATAGGTTGAAATTTGCAATCTAGCTTTGCTTGTTTTGTTTTAGCATTAAACTATGGCAACCAACAGGAAAGCAAGAAATGTATCTACATATAGAATTGGCTATGTATCTCCATCTCTCTCTCTCTCTGTATCAGTGTGTGTCTGTACCATTACTTCCTATTACTGATGAAAAATTATTGATCTGAAATCAGAACAGGTATGCATGTAGTACAAGCACTGTATGTATTGTGGATACCAAAGGTGCTGGATCACTATAAAATACTCCATTTTTCCATTATTAGCTTTCTTCTCTTGCACAACAATGTTATCAGTAGATACAGTACAGAATTGAAGTTCTGTATATATTCATCAAAAACATTCAGATTTTGATAGTACCACAGGTAAAATGTATTTTATTATTTAAAAAAAAGTATTTTATTTGATAGATCCTTAATTATATCCATTTCAAACCAACAAATTTCAAAGGGTATTAACTGGGCCATGTTATACCCCTTTGAAATTCGGGGCCATGTTATTAATAGACAAGATACAGAATGGAAGTTCTGTGTATATTACAGAGAAGTATTCATTCAAAACAATCATCCTCCATAAATTTTTATGCATTCCTTTCTATAATGATTTAAATCAGTCAAATCTTAATTGCGGAATTTCCATGGGAACTGTCTAGTTTTCAAATATCAAGCAATGTACATTCCACATCAACTATGTCCTCATTTGTTGGGAATAATATTACAAACTTCTCTCATAAAAGAATTTGCATTCTATAGATTAGAACTATGACCTAAAATATGACTTAAGCTGCACTTTTTATAAGGATAAATTCTTAATGCATGATATATCAGATTTTTCTTACATATACATATAAAAAAGGCATTGACCTAGGTCAAAAGAAATCTTTTTTGAGTTTGTAAATTCCTTATCTACCTATTTGAGATCCTCATGATAAAAATTATAATGTTCTTTCAAAATCACTTCATTCATTTAAATTTTTGAGTAAGAAGCTGTTAATATTCATGAGTACTTCCACAAAAAGCCACACAATGATAGAGTTGAAAAAGATGTCTTTTGTACAAAGTTTGGCAAATATATGTGAAATGGAGAAAGCACAAAGAAAGAAGCAATTTCCAGCACTCAGCTCCTAACATCACTTCCTGCACTAAGTAAATGGAGTATGAAATGAACATCCAGGAGTATTGTGTGATGCATGGGACCATCGTCACACTATTGCAGCAGTAGTTGTTCCATACTCTTATGCAGTAATAAAAATCAGCCTAGTGTAAAAATACTTGACATTTTGATAGAGCCTCCAAATTTCTGGAAGCATCAATGAAATTTTCATCAGGGTAAATGATGGATGGATAGATGCCATTGCTAGTTCATCATTAGAAGACATAATATAAAATCCAATGTTACAATTCTAAGAGAACTAGAGATTTGGAACCTATTTCAAGCTTACATCATCAGCAACAAGAATTTACCTGTTGATGTGGGAAGCAATGAGAGGCAGGTTGAAGCACAGGGAGAACCATTCACTGTCAAACAAAAACTTACCTGTTGATGTTGTAAAGTAAAGAATGGTAAGTTTGTAAAGGGAGAATCATTCACTGTCAAACAAAAACTTACCTGTTGATGTGGTAGGCAATGAGAGGTAGGTTGAGGCACAAGGAGAACCATTCACCACCAAACAAGAACATCAAGTTGAAGAGAATGTGCAGGGCATATTCAGGAATCACCAACTGCAATGTTTAAAACAAAAAGTTATTCTCTTTGTAAGAAGTTGCATGAAGTGTAAACTACTTAACCCAAGTATTATGTTGATTGGGACAATAATCAGTTGAACAATGCACAGATAGATCAATTTATACACTGAATGTGGTAATTATTTTACTAATGTATGTGATGACCTAGCAATGTGAATTTCAATCATTTTTAAGGATAGAATCAACAAGACTCAAATGAGGTTTAGTTATTGTAGATTTATTTGCATAGTACTGTTCAACAACAAACACACACACACACACTGCTCCTTAGTATGTTGATCCATCTTGAAACTCCAATTTTTTTTTTGTAAAATATTTATAACGCTGGTAGAGTACATATAAAATAGTCAAGGTTATGATAAGAAATACAACTTAAAAATATTTCATACCATGTATTTTTTGTTTCAACTTTCTACATCAATTATTTTTGGAGTTAAAACAGTTTAATTTTATCAGTTTTTTCTATGTAGCATCATACTTCAACTATAGAAATAATTAGCAAGAATTTTTTACTAGCACTATGATACAGAACTTAAAATATGCTTCTCCTTATGAAATAATCAACATAAGATAATTATTCAGATTATCATAAATAAAATGTACAAATATCCTTAGGCAGAAAATTGATCAATTACTTACAGGATTCAAACTGTTACATTGGTCAATGGGGTTTTTGTAGTCAGTTTTTAGCTCATCAAAGGAGATGATCTGAAAGAAAATGATAAGACAAAAGTTAGAAAATATTAAACATTTGAGTAGTATTCTATCCGATACCTTGGTGTAATTCACAATACTACTTAAATTATACCTACAGGTAAACTTTGAGCTTTTCATCATTCCCTTTTGTCTGTTTTAAACTTTGATTATTTTGAAATGCTGTACTTACTTTTCACACTAATATCTTAAACTTTGTTCCTGTTACAGTTGTTATACTTGAGCCTACCAGTGCTACCAGCAGCAACCATTTGCATGTACCATAGAGACTTTTAAGGCTTTCTACTCAACAGAAATGAGAAAATTAATTAATGCAACTGCAGAAAATAACACTGATGTAAGGTCCTACATGCAAAATTTTACTATAAAGATTGCAGGAGAAAATATTGATCACATTTAGGAGAAAATAACAATGCCTAAATGCACGAGGTATGAAGGAATTTAAGGCCAGAGTGTAGTAAAATCATTGATAACACAATTCTTTGGTGCTAAAAAGAAACTCTACAACAAATACAATTAGCTGGATTTAAAAACATTGAAACTGAAGATATAAATTTTATTGAAAAATAACCATAATAGAGAATTTCCTGACACAAAGCTCCTGCAAATAGAACACATATTTCATTATTAGTTTCATTCCAGTAATGCTGTAAATATTTAAACAATTATGCAATGCTTCACATTTAAACTAAATTACATTACAGATTGCATAAGATAAATGATTGCTAAGATTATTTCAAAATGAATGCAGCATTGATATAAAATACTTAAATACTCCACATTATTGAAGACTATCCAGCACTCTTAGTGATGAGAGCAATACAATCATTGTCTGCAATTCTCCTAAAATCCAGTTAAAATAAAATAAACTGCTTGGTTATAGTGAGATAACTCTATTGCTAAAATTTTTAAATGCATAACTAGACCCATTTGGTGAGAGAAACTATCCCCAACCAGTAAAATAATAACCAAATATGAGCATCCTGACAAGTGTTGCCTGTGAACATGAAAGCTATGATCCAGCATGAAAAACATTACAATAGAAGACACATAATTATAGATAAAACATAACTACACCAGAAGAACATAGTTTTAATGAAAAATGCAATTTCTAACTTAAGATGTAAAATTACCATCTGCCACTATACGAACGAGACCACAATGAAATCATAGGGCTAGTGTTTATGTTGCGGTCTAGAAGATGAAGATTGGAAATATTTTCATGCGATATGCCCTGCATTTTCATATGGAAGTAACTTATACCTTAATAGGGAAATTATAATGATATCATACTAGGGAAATGATGACTGTCTTACATGTTACAATGGAAACGATAGATATGAACTAGGGATATAATTGCGCCCTACTAAGAAAAAGCCATGATACATTCTTTAACATGAACAACGATCAACTGTCTTAATACTCACGTGAAATATGGCGAAGAATATGAGGAAAGCATCAATTATTAAAGCACATATGTACGAAAATGCAGCAAATGTGAATGCCATTTTAATGTGCGACTTTACTGACGCAAATTTTGCCCGAAATTAATAAAATACAAACCGGAGTTACAACAGCTAGTTTCTAAAATACGGAAGTTTAATCAACAGCAAAACTTTTTCGGATTTCAGTTATTACTAGTACGTATTACAGACTATAAAATCATTTCAACTCTGAAATTTAGGTTACAATCAATACATGTGTGCCTCTTCTGATGCAAACGAGCTTTTCTGATGAATCGTTCTAAACTATTAAGAGCTAGCATAGTTTGAACACGTGACCGAACGTGTTGTTACAGATGGGAAATTTCAAGGATTTTAAAAAAAGATTGTTTCACCAAAATTCCAACTCTAAATAACACAGGGCATTCAGGAAAATTAAACTCCACACAAAACGATGCAATAGAGAATTATACAAACACTTTAGTTGCAGATGTATATCCAGTATCATCTATGACTTTCACAATATATTTCATAAGAAGCATGTGCAGTAAAAAGTTTTTCTACGAAATTACATCGACAAACGTTTTTTCCATACGCTATAAAGAAATTATGACATTCTTTTAAGTGTAACTATATATCTTCATACATATATCAATTCAGGTTTCCCTAAACATATGACGCTACTGTTTTCATTTATAAAATTAGGACGGTCAATTTTAATCAACTTTGCTAGTTTATTTTTTAATGCCATAGTAGGCTAATTGATCTTACAAACCCTTTCCACCAGTGTACTGAAAAACTTTATTGAACAAATTATTTATGTACTTTATTATCTGGGAACATTTTTTTCCAAAGGATAGTTAATACTGTTTATTTCCAGCGTGAAATTTCTGATTAGAACCTTTACAACGATTTATGTATATATAAGTAATTGCCCAAAACTAGTGAGTAGTGATGCCTCTTGAGAATTCTGGAAATGTTCAGTAGGTACGGATGGCATGTGTCTGTCATCTACTACCACAAATATATTCTGGATTGTATCCTGTTGAATTTAAAATTCGAGTAGCTGAGATTGGCTGGTGAAAGTGTCTCGCGTTTTGAAGCTTTTGTTGACA
>VCRD01001808.1:0-21012 GCA_006783055.1 Trinorchestia longiramus
TACTACAGCTGCAGCTCCTGCTGTTCTCCAGTTACTACAGCTGCAGCTCCTGCTGTCCTCCAGTTACTACAGCTGCAGCTCCTGCTGTCCTTCAGTTACTACAGCTGCAGCTCCTGCTGTCTTCCAGTTACTACAGCTGCAGCTCCTGCTGTCCTCCAGTTACTACAGCTGCAGCTCCTACTGTTCTCCAGTTACTACAGCTGCAGCTCCTGCTGTCCTCCAGTTACTACAGCTGCAGCTCCTGCTGTCCTCCAGTTACTATAGCTGCTGCCACTACGGCTGCTTCTGCTGCCACTACGGCTGCTTCTGCTGCCACTACGGCTGCTTCTGCCGCTACGACGGCAGTTTCTATTGCTATTTCGTCTACGACTACTTTTGTTGCTGCGTCTACAGTTATTACGCGTACAGCTGCTACTGTTGCTACTCTATCTACAGAATAGAATAGAATGAGGCTATAGGAACGAACCTTCTGGCCCATTCTTGGGTCGGATAATTACTTCGATAATTATTCGGTTGTTTACCCAAGTCCCATACCGTATTTCTAGCCGCGTCAACCATGTCGGCAGCGGGATTCGAACCCGGGTCTTTCCGCTTGCAAGCAGATTCGCTCAACAGTCGACCAAGCTGGCTACAGCTCTTGTTACTACAGCTGTAATTTTCTTTGTTGTTGCTACGCTGACGGTACTTCTGCTTCTACTTCGATTACTCATGCAACTGCTACTGCAGCTGTAGCATTTGTACTACGGGCTGAGCTGCTGCTACGGGCTATGCAACTGACGCTTCCGCTATCTCAAATGGAACTGCTACTAATACATACTATTGAGGCTGCTGCTGTTGCTACTGGTATGTGTGTAGCTGCTGTTACTGTTGCTAATACGGACAGCTGCATCGCTACAATAGTTATTTATTAGAGTAACTATTACATGTTGTAGTTGCTTTCACTGCTGCAACTGTATTTCTTAACGCAGCTACAGCTACTGCTGTTTCTACGACGGAAGTTACAGTTGCCATAACGTCTGCAGTTGTGATTCCGATCAAGGCTTTCACTGCGGTTGGTATTGCCTACTGCAGTTACTGTTACGGTTGAAGCTTCAATTTTCACAGTTGTGGGTTGATTGTAACATCCTTTTTAAATATCAGGCCTAGCTATGTTTTCCATTCCCTCCATACTGAGAGTAGACCTGTGTACCATGTGACTCCCTCCTGTCAAACTTGTGTTGCTGCGCTGCCAGTCTTGCCTCATCGAGAAAACTGCGATGACAGGAACTCCTGAGCTCAACGTGGGCGCTTGCTGGTGTAGCCTGTCCTCATCAATGGAGATCAAAGAGTTGATACTCATCAGTGATATTTTAAGCAATCAACGGTCGTGATCTCAGCGTTTGTTGCAGGCGTATTGTGAGTTGAGGTTTTTAGGTCCAATCTATTCTCTCGATCTATTTTTTCTTTCGTTGAATAGGCCGATGTATCGTGCAAGCGAGGTCCTGGATAACTGTCCTCGTTTGTCACTTCATATTTTATGCTCTGCAGCATACGCTGCTGCCTGTTTTTGCTGGCTGGCTATAGCAGGCAGTATTGATGTAGGCACGAAAATGTTGCTCTCTTGTGGTACTACGTGAGCTAAAGCTTCACCGACTTGTTCTCTTATGATCACTTTACCTGAGCGAAAACTCGATTAAATCCTTCTTATAATAATCAACGCATTAACAAAAATAAAGAGAAATATGATAGAAGTAATGAACAGAATAAAAAAATCATAGAATATTAACAAGAACTTTTGTAAAACAAATTATTTTTTCTTCAGTAGACACTAGGCTTTAGCTGGGAGTAACAAACCTGGTGAAACAAATGGATATCTATAAGTGAGTCTTTCTTCTGAGCTCCAAGTTTACTGCTACCACAGTCCCTCCGTAATGATGGACCTCATTATACCGGATTTCGGTAAAAGCGGACACATTTTCCAATAAATTGTCTCCCGAATTACTCGAGTATTTAAACACGAAAGTTCCACTCCAAGCAATGAAACAAGCCAAGAAGTGTTATCTGTGTTGTGCTAACGCTGATGGAATGCATCGCTTGAAGTTAGTTATGAGGAAGTCTGCACGGCTTAGGGCCCCAACACACGTAATGCGGCAACCCCCAGTGCCTTATTACAACTCTAAGAAAGCTTGGTTTAATATGCAAATTTTCAGTGATTGGTTTTCCACTCATTTTGTGCCTGCAGTGCTTAAGTATCAGGAAGAAGTCAAAGTCATAAGCTCATCTGTCATCTACAAAAGGAAAATTAAATTTAGTTTTTTTCGATATAACGGACAAACGCTTATAACGAACAGTAGCTGCCCTTATTAGTCCGTTATTTCAAGGAGGACTGTATATCATTACTGAAAGTTAAGAAGATAATAAAAGAACGTCCTAGTTCAAGTATCAAGAGGTTGATGCGCCTCGATTCAGTTTTGATGTCTGTATTTATCCATTAAAACTCTCAATTAGTCTTATTTTCTTCCTAATAGCTTTCTTCTGCTATCCTCGGAAAAAATCGCGAGTTACATGTGCGTACGAAAAACTGATGTTTATATTTCTCGAAATCGTCCGTCTTTTTTGCGGACACGCTATCGTTCTACACTAAAAAATATTTCAAACATAACCAATGAAATTGCTTGTAAAACAAGTATACACTCGCCGTGAAACTTTAACAAAAATATCCAGAGTTCATCAATTCTCCGTCGAACCTCTGTCCGGTATTTTTTAGCTTCTCAGCGTTGAACAATTTTGGCGACGGACTGTAATTTGTGGTCCGACCGTTCGGCTTAGACTCGAGAGCAATTCCTTTTTCAGGAATATTCTGCCGGGAATTACTGTCTTGGCATGAGCGTGTACTGCATACTTGAGCTTTTAACGATATTTTTACGTTGATTTTCCTTCCTTTATCAAGAATGTTGATTTTTAGCTTTAACTGAGACTTTTGTACTCACCATTACAGATTTTATCGATGAAACAGAAGAAACAAACTTGAATTAACTGTATGTTAACAAGCATAAAGATTCTTTTGGTAAATTGAAGCCTAAGAATTATAATTTCCATCCCTAAAATAAATAAGCTTGCGTTAACCTGCAATCAGTTATTCAATCTAATCTGGAAGTTTTGCATTAATTTTCTTCGCTCATTTCAAGCAACGTCATTTTGTCTTTATCTCTTCTTACAGCTCTAGCACGGAACTATAACGCATGCTTTTGACAGTTTTTTCAAGCATGACTCTGAATTGAACGTTAAAGTACTAAGATCTTGACTGGATGAAGTAAGTAAGGTTTTGGACCAGTAGTAATAAAGCGTTACCCATTCATTTTCTTCATGCACTTCCTCGCGTATTCCGCTATAAAACGTGCTGATCCGTGGATCACGGTCCATTCGAAGGAACAAACGTCCTGCCTGCATAGAGGACCATTTTACTCTTAAAACTTATACAACTGAACTTTTTGAATTTCATTAATTCACAAAAGCCAGTAAAATGTTCAACGAGTGTTATCAGTGTAAAACAGTGACAAAAGTTCCAGAAAAGAAAGTTACACAATTTGTTATCTTTTTCTGATCTGTAATTCTTATCTGCATTTATTGTCTTGTCATAGTCATTCTCGGTAATATTGAATTCAAGCACCGGAACATGTGAACCCGATGAAAATGTCTGGTGAACATTTACTTCAGTCCATTGGCACTTCCGAGTACTTATTCCAGCATCAGCGGTATGCGTTAAGGGATGCCTGTTGCACAACGGTATTTTTTATCAATACAGGTAGTCCATAGTTTACGGCAGTTCGACTTACGGCAACTCGCCGTTACCAACGAGCGCTCATAAATCTTATTAATTTATATCCTGCTTTACGGTGATCCGTTCGTAGCTTGCCAACTGAGCGTATTACTAGTTATTTTGCTCCCGCGGATGAATACATGGTAACGCAGCGCATAAACAAGAAAGATGCCCACTCAGTACGTCATATTGGATTATAGTTTTCGTTGTCATCTCCGGGCTCTGCAGTTTTTTCCCGTTTTCACCCTTGTTTGAACAATATTCGTGGCTCCCAAAGGTAAAGCTGGTGCAAGTGCTAGTAATACAGCAGAGAAAAAGAAAGCCATCACTATGGAACTTAAATTGGATATTATTAAGCGCTCTGAAGAAGGAGAAACGCCGACAATCATTGATAAAGCTCATGCTTTGAGTTAGCTGTTCGACGGTCGGTACGATCGTAAAAGACAAAGAACGAATTCTCGAACATGTTAAGGGGTCGTCACTATATTTTGTTTATATTATATTTATGTACATGATCTTATCATTACTTAGTATAATTTACTCATGCAAATGCATATTTCTGCGATGTGCATGCCTAAGTTCCAGCTTACGTACCAAACCAGCTTACGAACATCCGTAAGAATGGAATTCGTTCGTAACCCGAGGACTCCCTGTACTATTAGGAATTTGAAGACTATTTTTGTATTGTTTGGATAATAAGAGTTGTTCGCTGTGGCAGCAACTGCCTGTTTTACATTTTGTTGTATCCCAATTAATCAGAGTTTTTGGACATTCGTAGTGAATATTTATTTTATAGTTCATGTGGAATAATTTCTCATCGCTTCTAGCTGTGTGAAAGACCCGTAGAGGGTTTGTTTCCTTGTGTTTTTGAAGTCACTTGAAAGTTGATTTATTTACTTTATCACCGTGTATTAGATATTGAACGTTGAAGCAGTCAGTCACTTTCGGAGCTCAATAACTTGTTATTATGACACCAATACGTACTGCAAGAGTCACTTGCGAAATAAGACCAGCAAATGTAACACATTTTAATCCCTATAGTTATGGCCTAAAAATACGGTGATTTTAATTAAAAACTTTATTCATTTTCATAAACAAACCACCTAAACTAAGATAAAAAGAAGTAATTTTCTTGAAATTCATGAATTTGTCCAAAATTGCATGTCCAATATGTTGGACATCATGACTCGAAGTGAAATTATTTTTTTTTTTGCATCGTAAAAAGTGTCTCACACATTGTACCAGGGGACTGAAGGGGTTAATGTCTATGAACTTTTCTCGTAATAATTTGTCTTCGTGTTTATTTGTTCATCATTATATTAAGCTGCATCCCATGGGGGCAATCCAACTTAGGTGATTACTCAAGCATTGATCAATTAAGGTTCCACTCCGACTAAAATAAAATGGTCAAGCAAACTTCACATAAGTGCTCGAGACTTTTTCCTTGTCTAAAAGTTTTATGAATATACGAAGGTTGTAAGACGCCTAGTGAATTATTGTAGTAGAGCTATCAGCTATTCAATAATATTTCTAAGCTATTTTGTAAGATTTCTTTTCCTTCCAGTGTTATTTTGCTTGTTGGGTCCGAGCCCAAGCATCCTCGGCTTTCAGTGACATATTTTACATGATCAAATTAGTTCAAGTGATGGCCTCTGTAGTTTTTATTTTATTTTACAGGTGGGCATTTGCTCATGCCTGCATTTTACATGAAATATTAGGGAATTATTTCTACAAAATGTTTTCTTTCTCCCTGTATCTAAACGCCTGAATTATTTCAATCGATAACATATTTAAAAGCTTGAACTGTCGATCCATTGTCTCAAGTTTAACAATAGTCCTTTTTCACGCTTTCCTCATATCACACAAGAGACCATGGACTTCTATGTAATTATGTAGATCAACTCAGGACAACATACATACGGTCCGCAACCTACTCCTCGTTTTTGGTTACACTGATCGCCGCGATCTTGTCAATTTGATGTCCTCATCGCCCTACTAGTGCACCATTTGAATGGCTCTTCATTTGCGGAAAGCTCACAAAAGTTGAGGTGCTGCGAAAATGGCGCTATTTTAAAGGACTCCATGTGTCACTTTAGTGCAGGGGATCACGGAAACATCTGCTCGTAAAATGATACTTTCGCGATCGTCAAAAGCGAAATGTGGTAGCGGATTGATGCTTTCAGTCATCCTTTATCTCTCAATTTATCTTTTGTGAGCTACGATTGGTTAACTTTGAATATAAACGCGAGAATAAAAGGCATCTTCATAGTACACGAATCCATGATCTTTTGATAACTTTGATTAATTAATTATGGATTTCTGCATTTCTTTTCGGCAATCTCAATGCGCAAAGAGCAATTTTCATAGCCTGTTAGTCCAGCTTTCTGAATTCTCTATACAAAAGTCAGACCTTTAGCTGCTGAATGAGCGAGCAAGATTAATTTCTGGCTTCAGTTGCTCAAGGGCCAGGTTCAATCTTCCCAACTCTGTTGTGCATGTGTTCTCGCCAAATGATGACTTTCTCGGTTTATTAAAGTATTTGTAAATTTGAATTAAGAGGGAACGTTTCTGTTGAAGCGAACGATGAAAAGAATTGTATCCTTTTGGTGCTGCTTTCGAGGAACTTTTTTAATGCACTTAAAAGATAACTCTTATAAGGTAAATAGGATTCCCCAGCTCTTCTCTGGTATGTTGTTTGACTTGGTCAAAAAACCAGAATTACTTGGACTTTCTTGGAAGCGTTTCTATTTGTACACTGATCAATTAACAACGTTATTTTGAAGAGGTTAGTTTCTTTAGCATCATGGTCGAGTAAGCCTCGTTGGCTCTTCGTTTACTCTTTCTTATGCTTGCTGTTGCAGCGTGATGTACCATCGACCTTTCTACATGTGTTACCCTTACTGAATTCACTACGTCATTCTTTGAGTTCCCAGCTGTTCGTTGTGTTAAGTGCTTCCCTAGTGAGAATTATGTAGTGTGTTCTGGTTAATGGTCTCAAGACCATTGTAAGTTTAGAAAAATTGAAGTGCACAAGCAAAGAAATTGAAAACCGAATCCAAATTTTTCAATGCTGAAACTAGAGAAAACAAAAGTGAAGCGAAGGCAAATTGTGAGATGAGTGAGGGAGAAGGAGGATAAGTTCACTGTGAGAGAAAGAGAAAAATCAAAGTGTGAGCGAGCGAATGAAAAAGAGATAAGGAAAAAGAGACGTTGAGGGAGAGACATTTATCTAGAGAGAGGGTCGAGAGTGAGGGAAGGAAGAGAGTGTGGGCGCTGGACGTGGTGAGAGAGCGCGAGAGAGCTGTGTTATTAGAGGGGAGGCGCCGAGGGTCCAGACTTGTGCTGTTCCAACACCAGGCCTGCTGGCGAGGACCTCAGCAGCTCAGTTGTGTGGTGCTCGTCGTATGAGTGGTTACTCGCTCGTGCCCACTGCCTCAGGCCTTCTCCATATCGAAGCGTTGCTCCTACTCCACATTTGTTCTTCCATTGCTTCCATGACCCCATATTCGGATGAGTGTGTCAGTTTTGCTGTTTTTCAAAGTTTTGTTTCTAAATTTCGGGAAGTCTCGTGGTTATCGCAGAGGCTCCCTGAATATTTGATCGTGATTGGATCAGTGTTGTGTGTTGCACGGACTTCAAAAGGGGTGTGCCGGGGGAATTTTTGTACGGCCTAAGCCATATTTTTCATCTGGAATGAAATCAGTGACCTAGTCTTTTAGATCTACAGGCATTTTTTTCATGCCATGTGAATATTTTCTTAAGATTAGCTCTACTTCTCATGTTTCTATATCCGTTTTCATCATTTTTCCAGTAGCTAGGAGTGCTCTAGAGTCGTCTGTATTTTTGTGTAGCCTTACGGAGCATGAAGATCTCTCTGGTGTCCCACGCTGGCTTGTCTGAATAAGGTAGGTGCTTCGCCCTTTTAGATGTGAGGCGTTTTGTGACCAGAACTGACCTGTGTTGGGCATGACCTGCCGTCCTTAGCTCTATTGATCAGCTTGCAGAGCTGTCACCACAGCTCTATTTGCTTCAGCATATCGAGCACTGGCGCCACTCTCCACTTCACTTTCAAATTAACGCAAATGGTGTGATGTTATCTCATCTCAACATTTTTTGTCGTCCTTCAAGTTTGACTTCACATCAGTTTGACTTCTTTACTTAAACGTGTGTACTTCAGCTAGAAAAGCACTCCGACCAGTTCTTGATATTTTGATCGTCCAATGAAGCAGCAGAAACCGACTGAATTATATGAACAGTGAATATTTATGATGCTTGATGAACTGATTTTACTAAAATTGACTTAGGTGTCGATATCATATGAGTTATGTGATCGACTCGTTCGTTTCTTTTTTTCGATTTACTATGAGGTCTTGTAAGACGATTATGCTATGATCGTAAATTCAAACGTTTCTCATGAAGTCATTCTCCTATTAGTTGAACTAGAGTCAATTTGTGTTTTATGGGCAGTTTTGGATCGACAAATATCGAACGGACTTTTATTTGCCAACCCCATATTTAGGATTCGCAGGAATGGCTGCATCACAGTAACTTACGACGTCATTTCTGCTTTCTTTTTTGGAGAGAATTAGTTGCCACGCATTGCTTAGCCATGTTCATTATTTTGCGAGTATTTTTTGTGTTATTGAGACAAAATAACAATGAAATGAAGCGCTTGCTAAGACTGCATGATCGACAGTATGTTCAGGCTGCTCCTGCATCATATTTGAGGGCGAGCCTTGAAGTGCTCCTATGTTCACTTCGCTCTTGTAGAAATTCAAATTAACATTCGACAATCACTACCACTTGACTATGAATAATAAAATCGTTGATTATGTGTGTATACTTTTTAAGCAGTCTCTGAATGAACTTGTGGATTAGAGTTCATAAGTTTTTTATGAACTAATAGGTACAATATTTTATTTAGCTTCACAGGTTGTACCATTTAAATCTTCAACGAAACAAAAATTTTTTCTTTATAGTTTGAAATAGTTATTTCTATGTTCATATTATTCTACTGTAGCAGCATGTCATCTTTTTCCCATTATACCTGTCGCACGCAATTGCTTAGCCTAAAAAAAATTTGGACTAATACAATACTTGTAAACACACATGGATTTGGTTAGTTTTACTGCTATCAAAGCCTCTAATGTTTCTTTACATGCATTCAATAGGTGAGTCTATTATTTGACAGCGTTGATTCCGTGCGTACATGGAATAAAGACCGAAAAGCTCTGTGGTCGCAGTATGAGAGCAAGCTGTTAGTGGGCAGAGAGTGTAGCACACACCGTGTGTTGCAATAGCAGCGGTTCTTAGCGACTGGACATCATGATAACCGGATTGGGCTCTGTACTTGTAGCGTGACGAACAGAAGGCCACAGAGGTAATCAACTCAGATGCTGGAGGCGTCCACCGAACTTGGTCTGTAGACGCTGGCACTCCAGTCCTTTAGTTTCCAAGGCCAATGCGAATTATTTTTCTGATGAGATTAGAACCAGGGTTACGAGCTGATGTATTGAGCTGTGGATCTCGCGTTATTTTGGAACACTCGTTCAGTGAGACTTGTTGCGTAGTCGGAACACTGCGCTGATGTCTGGTCCGTTCGATTTCAGTCGAACTTGTTTTTCTGAGTCTGAGGTTTGAACAGTGTTCTATTCTTAAGTAGGGCAAATTATTCCCACTTGGTGCTCAGCGGGCCAAACTTCGATGTATTTCAAAGTTGGACTCATTTGGTACTGTCGGTACACTAAGGTCTCCTAGGATTTCACTTTATATTTCATGCAACTAAGAACTTTGTTCTCTGGACCCATATTTTAAGATCGTTAATTGTACGAGTTTGACGTCGGAGGTTGCAACTAATTTACGTCGAATGCAGCCAAAAACTGTCAACCATCAGTTAAGATCCACTGCGCACAACAAAATGGAAAAAACTTACTGCGTTGTTTCCACTAAATTCTAATTTCAGCTTCATTGATATTTTTACATTTAAATTCTAATATGACACTTTGCGAGTAACATGATGGGGCTTTTACATTTTTTCTTTTCTTATTCTAAATTATTCTAGTGTTGACTAAGAGCTTTGCAGTCGTACGTAGGTAGTTACTGAGAATATCTGATGGTTTAGGAGGCACGAGGGTTATTTTCTGCTTATCCCTATTAGCTCTTGCCAGGAGAACACTGCTTTTTGATTGTCATTTCTAAGATGAAGCCACGTCGTAAAACAAATACGGGGTTGAGGATTCCATCTTCAAAACATAAAATTTAATTTGCGTTCAGTGTCCCTCGTTTCCATCAACAAGGTGCTGGGTTGACTTCCCGTGTCTTCTATTATGTTCCATGAAATATGATACCGACTTCATATTTCGTCGAGTATTGAAGGCTTTCGGTCCTCTTAACTCTTTCACAATCCCATTTTTGAAGACTATATCGTAGTGTGCACTTTGTGTAAGTTTCAAAGGGCTTTCAGAAGGTAACGATGCTTGAAGCAAAATTCCTGTACATGACTTGTAGCTACAGTTACGCGTATTCAATTTGTAGGTGTTCGAACTTCCCTGTTCAAGGTAGAGATTTTGACTTATTTTTCTGTTTAAGATTTCCGGCCAAATTGGATTCTATCTTTATCAAATATTACCAGGTGTCCACAAAATCTCTTTACAATTTAACAACTTTATTACATAGGCAATTGAAAATATACCTCGAACATATTTTTGCTATTATCGTCTGTGTCTATCAAAGTATTTAATCTGATTGAATTTCTGTGTTTCACGCATCTTGTCGATGAAAAAGGCAGGCACACTCTTGAATGAAACTTTATAAAATTGCTACTTACGAGAAGGCACAATGTGTATCATGGTTTATTGAAACAAAATCCGATATGTAGACTCAGAGAATCGAAAGAACTAAGTATGGAAGAGATTCACCATCACCTCCGTTGATTTGAACAAGGCACAAGAAATTTATGGAGATAAGGACAGTGTTTGATAATGGGAGAAGTTTACTGCTCAGAGACAGCTACCACGTTCAACAGTCCATAAGGTATGGAACATGACTGATCTGAAGGAAAGCATAACTGATGTCATTGCCACCATTGATGAGGCTAAGCTACAGCGAACGCGGAAAAAATAGAGTACCGTCTTGATGTGCTTCGTATAACTATTGATACCCATATAGAGGTGTATTAAAGAAGAGAAAAGAACTTCAACATCTAATCATTATTTCGTCATAATTTTCACCTTGTGTCTTTCAATTTGTTTTAACAATAATTTTGTTAAATTGGACACAACTGTATGCACACCCTGTACATCGTCTAAATCGTAATATTCTACCAAGTCTAATGTTGCTGTTCAATATTAATGACGGTATAAATTCATCTAGCTTATCCCTTCAGAAAATTGCCCTTTTTGAACACTTTCAATTTATCCAGTGCTTGTATATTTTAACAACAGCACTTCTAACTTGCCAGTCAAGGAAGCCGGAGTCTGATCAAAGTGCACTCGTTGAAACGTTTTTAAGAATTAGTCGTCTTAACGAAATTGGCCCATCACCGATGCTTGCGCTAATGCACTTATAATAGTTAAGCTTATTTTTGCATACTCTAAATATTTGTCTTAAACTAGCCTCTTCGTATATCATTCTTTACTCGAGTTCACTGTAGCCTATTGAGCTTGTTACGACTGACTCACAGAAGGAAGGAAGACCTGCCTGCGCTTCGCTTCCGTGGCGGCTGCGGGGGCCGATATCGCATCCGCAATGCGGGAACTTGGACGGCTATCGACAAGGCTTCATGCCTCTGCCCTTTACTATACATAGTAACCTAGAATCGCTCAATAATACAATCTCAGTCCAATGGTAAGAGTTAGCATGTATTTCGCATTTATATGGTTTTGTTGGAATTATTTTGTGTTCTATTGAGTGTCTTCTTTTTAATGCTGCGAGATTTCAAAAATGGATGCAAAAACCCTGAATATTTTATTATTGTTTCTTCGTTGGACAAAAACGTCACGGCCGAATAGCTTTGGAAATAAAACTACCCTTAAACGCACTGCATCTGTCAGGAAGAACTGTATGTGTTGGCGTTTTGGACTTCCACTTGATTTGTACTTCAAATGGTCGGAATCATGAAAGTTATATCCATATGCTCTCACAATGACTCATGTTAGGGAGTTCAATAACACCATTACGGATCCCGTATGCGAAGCACACAACCGTTCTCGCTTCTCGTTGTTGCAGCTGCTCTGCAAGGCGAATCTAAGATCATGACTGCCAAAACTTGCAAGAAGTCGGCAGAGACGAGGCCGAGTCCAAGAAGCCGAGTTCCACTAGGATTTTTGTTCGAGTAGTTCTGATGATAAGAGAATATTTGGTGCCACATTTTGAATACTGCTGAGATTGCATGCTACAATTGACGTGTGTCAGTTTCTTCAATGCCTTTTATTTGGTTGAACATGTAGTAATTTTTGTGCAGTTTTTAACGCGAACAGGAAGTACGTTACATGTTGATGACATTAAAAGCCGTCCAGTTTGGTAACAAATACGTCAAATTTGCTGCAAAGTTTTCAATCTGAACCAAAGAATCATCCCTAAATATACTGACAACATTTATTTGCCTTACGTATTCATCGCTTTTCTTTTACGTAGCATAAGTTCATTTTATACTCTATCTGGAAATAACTACTAAAAATTTACTGAATTGCTATTCAAAAGTTTTTATTCTTAAAACGTTCGTTTATAGAGGAAATATTTAACTTATGAATTCCATTAATAATTTTTGCAATCTCAGAGAATGCACCGGCTTTATGTAAAGTCAGTCTACGCTTATGTTAGGTATTGAGTCAGTGTGAATGATTGCCTGTGCAACACTGCGATTTTTATAAGCCCTGTCGAATGTTATTTGAAGCCCTAGGTCTATTCATCGTTCCTAAATTTTATTCAGTAGTGCTCATTCCCAATCGGAAAAGTACAAGAATCATTTGGCTACAAATCCTGTGGGTGAGCCTGCGAGCAGACCCTAAAAGTGTAAAGCGTGCTCATTTTTCTGACCTTACTTGCCTGTAAAGAGTCCAATTTACTGGCGCTGCTTCAGGGACTCACGGCCTAATTGTGTTATTTTTCTTGGGTGAGCTGCGCCATATTGCTGAGGCCACATGCGCTTCACTCTCATGTTTTCAGCCAAATGAGAGCTTTGCTACCAGCAAGCATGTGTGCAGCGTCTGTGTAGTGTTGGGTAGCGGGGTTATGCAGCGCCTGTGCAGTGCTGGGTAGCGGAGTTATGCATCGCCTGTGCAGTGCTGGGTAGCGGGGTTGTGCAGCGCTCGTGCAGTGCTGGGTAGCGGGGGTTGTGCAGCGCTCGTGCAGTGCTGAGTAGCGGGGGTTGTGCAGCGCTCGTGCAGCACTGGATGGAGGCAGTTTGGTTGCTCATGCTTGAAGTGGAGGCATACCTTGACATTTTCATCCAAGAGGGGACAGGAGCCATTTATAGGCAAGTTCGTTCAAGGAAAAGAGCTCCCAGTTTCCTTAGGTCATCTCATTTTGCTCGAGTAAGAATGTCGCGTGTCACCAGCGTAGGCATCAGCCTTAATTTTTGTGGGACTTCAATCTTTGGCGCGGCTGCCTAACACGCCGTACTTCATATATATTATTATCGGCGGAGTGTATTCAAGTACGCTAGAGAAACTCGACTATGATGTTTGGTTTGCGGCTGCACGAACCTGTTCAAATGTTGCTACAATGCATTTCTACGATGCTCTCACTGTGTACAAAGAACGAGGTCTTCCATCTTTTTCGCTTCTAACTCGCAACAATAATGCGAGATCAAGGCGGTGACAAGGACGTCGTGTCACTTATTTCACTTCCACTTCGCAAAAAACAGGCACTCTACTTTCTCGGCACGCAGTTGCTTCTTTTCTTTGGAGATTTAGTATTTCTTGTTGGATTCTTTGACAGTTCGTGAGAGGGTCGCGAACCTGAGTCAGAAATCTTTTTCATACAATGGCCTAAGAAAAGGTAAAGAAAGCCCATTCTTGCCTTCCCATCAAGCTGTGATGAAGAAAAAATCCAGTCACGTGTTTCACTTTCCTGTACTTGTTTATTTACCGTAAATGAATGGTATTTGATACTTTCGTGTGTATTTTTTATTATTGGAATTACTTTCTCATGTTCATTGTGCGTTTAGGACGAACACTTCGGTCTTGCACTAAGGGTTTCCATTTTACATTAAGTAGAAATTTGAAAGAAAATATTATTAAAATGCGCATGCGAAAGTTATGTGCTAACTTAAAATGAAGTTTATGTAGTTGAGTAGTTGTAGCAGTAGTAGTAATAAAGTTTGCTCGCCAAAGTTGAGCAAATACGTTCAGGAAGAAACTGTTTTTATGCATCAAAAGGTTAAGCAATGTTTCTGCAAATTTTTCACGTATGCCATATTTCTGGGTCGCTGTTTTTATCTTTACATTGAACAAAGGGGACGGCGTACCCCACTTCTGTCTTTTTTTAATTATTATAAAATGTGAGGTATTCGCTGGGACAGAAAAGTAATATGAACTATCACAATGAACTGTTTAACACGTTGAGTGCGATACGACCCACCGGTGGGTCACTCAGGTTAGGTTCTGTAATTTTTTCAAAGCTTTCTAGTGACTGTGTGTACAAAGTAAAGATTTGCACCGGCTAGGTAATCGCAGGCAACGTGTTAAGTATATGTTTAATATAATTAACAGCCTTAATTTAGTTACATTTCAAAGAATCGTACCTGCCACTGTTTACAACAGGTATACCGCAACTGCAGGGACATCTCATACAAATGTAAAATCTTCATTTAATGTTACATTCGCTACGCAGAACAGAGCGCGCATGTGCTTATAGTGACCGAGTTATTCCTTTTTGGCTTCTGTTGAAAGTGTTTTTCACAAACATTCCTGGTTTGAAAGCACACTTAAAACATCTTATTCAACTTCTCCATGGATCCTTGAATATTTTGCATTCACGGTCTTTCATGCTTCAGATGTAGGGATGTGAAATATTCAGAGGAGCCCTAAATTTAAAGGAAGAGATTACGTTTGGTTGGGACATATTCTGAATTACTGCTATTGCGGTAGTGCACTACGGGGTCTCATACCACCAAGCCAGAGTGTTAACTTGAGCTGAAGATTGATTTCCTTCCATCTCTCCAGAGCAAAACGTGATCCGTGTTGTGATGGTTTCTCGTGCCAGCTGTTATCACCTCTTGTTCACCATACCCTTCATGTGCGAGCACATGTATGCCAGTGCGTTTTCGTCGAGGTGTACCGTGGAATGGAAAAGTTTAGTAGTCGAGGTGTACCGTGGAATGGAAAAGTTTAGTAGTCGAGGTGTACCGTGGAATCGAAAAGTTTAGTAGTCGAGGTGTACCGCGGAATGGAAAAGTTTAGTAGTTGAGGTGTACCGCGGAATGGAAAACTTGTCCCGTTGAGGCGTTCCGTAGATTGGAAAGGTTTACACAGTTTTTCTTTCAAAACTAATTTATTTTCTCGCCACGTGGTTGCGCGTTCTACCTTTCTCCCAGATTTCTCAAAATAAGTACGTGACACCATTAAATGTTACTGTGCATACGATGGCGTTTAATTTGCCACTGAAATACTCTGTAGACTATATTCATGCTGCTTAGGTGGTGTGCTTCCATTCGGCAGTGTCTATGGAGGACCTCTGCGTGCAAGCCTTCACTCCTGCAGGCTGGAGTCTGTTTCTCCTTCATGTTTGTGTGAATGTTTATATATTGCTATATAGTGTTTCAGGTATTATTTTGTTCCTACTTCACTCAAATATGTATGCGTTTTATTTTAGCGTAGAAAAATTATTTCCTCTGACTAAATCTTTTTTTGGGTCGTTCCGGTCATAGCTCTCACAATTATGTACGTCCTATATCTTTCAGTATTCGATTACTGAGCCAGTCACTTGCTGTGTAGAGAGTTATGCCCTGCGTTAAGAAGCTTATGTGGAAATATATCCAGTCGAATACTATGCTCAAGTTCCTCCACATGAAGCTTAACATCAAATTCTTACTATTATATAAAAGCATGTTATACACGCATATGCGTGATGGCTTTTCCTCTGCATCCCATGATTACTGCGTCCTAGTACAGCACTTCTGTTACTTATATTTTCTGGGACCTGAATCTTTATTTTCTGGCTTCAAAAGCTCGTGTTCTCGACTGTCTTAGGTTTACTACTCTTTTTCTCACAGATGTTAATAATAATTGCTGAACACTGCCTCATTATTGCTGGTGTTCGGTATTAGGCATTAGGGGCTTTTATTCATGGTTGGGGAAATGTTACTGTTCCTCTTATAGCTTCCAGCTCGTGTGCCATAATTCCACAAATATTGCAGTATTTACAGCTTGTGTTTGGGTTGAAGGCAGCGGGGGCTTAGGTTCACCGCGGCACAGGTGGCACAATTCCCAAAGCCGTCGGCCTCGGCCGGCTCGCTGCCTCTGTCCGCAGAACTCGTCAAATTTGCCCCAAATTGGAGGCTCTCCAAGGCTTGTAATGAAGATGAATTGTGTGCTGCGTGTCCTAACACGGGGATCCTTCTCTCTGGGCTGCTGATGCTGCTCCATCTCAACTTGTGCTCGCTACTTTCTTACTGACGAGCTTATAATTACCCAGTGGAAGCATTGCTTCTGAAACCGGCTCCAACTTTCATTCTTCGTTAAAGTGTACTTCAGCACTGGCTTGCTCATAATTGCATATGCGAGAGCGAGCAATTCTCGTCAAAGTAATGCATATTATGAATATTTTCGTTGTTGTGTAGTCTTTCATTGGCGAGTGTATTGTTACTGGCGCGAGTGAAATTTCGAAGTACATGAAATGTAAGGATCATTGTTTGGGTAGTTTACATTCACGATGTGGTTACTTTGTGTTGAAGTTTCTTTAAGTTCCTGTAAAAGTAGTGTTTATTAAAGTTCAAAGAGGGTGTTAGAATTGAGTACAATTGACAATCAGCGCTGACTTTCTTACAATTTAGAACTTCTACATCAAGAAAATGACCTCCGTAAGAACTGAAAACTTATGTTCTACGTGATGTGTTTCTTAAAAGCGAACTAAATTTAAAATCAACTCACTAACACTAGAGCGACATTGTGGCTAGCTTCAAAGTTCAGTATTTTCTTCTGCGTTGTAGTGTAATTGGCACCCGACGAGTTTTTAATTGCTTATATCACTAAAGTTATAGTTAACATCAGTTTAATTAAAATAGGGCGTTCTTGAACACATTTATGAGACTAAGGTTAGCGTTGAGAGAGGAAAATGTATGTGTACTTTTTCTCCATCGTAAATGTCGTTTTTTCGATGACTGACTGGAAATGACATTGTGAGTTAAAACTTGAATACCTATGTTGTAACTAATGTTGTATCGACAGCTACAATGAAAAATTCATGTTCTATTGAAATGTTTTGATGAAGACGTGTAGATCTACATGAACTTGGGTACGGTGCTCCTTGTATGTTCAATTCTTCGCAGCCATTGAAGAAATAGTTTTGCAAATAACATCAGTAAATCGTATTCTTTCCAAGTGCTGCAGTATTTTATGATGTATCTCATACTTCGGATGTTATTGATATTCAGAGTGCTGACACAGATAAAAGCATTGCTATATCTGTGAAAGTTAGACAGATGACTGAATAATAACTCATGGGAAAATGATGCAGGATGTCGAGCAGTAACATTCGGCTTTCAAAGCTGTGCAAACGAGCAGGGATTTTGTGGCCGTATGGAGGCGAGCATCCCGTCACTGGAGACGTGCTTGTAAAGTTCATTGCGGGGCGCATGCTTAAGCCAATGCATTACAGATTTATGTTTCTGGGGGCTTTCGAGAGTTGTATTCAGTTAGCTTCCGAAGTGAATATTTACGACACAATCTTTATACGAGAATGGCTCGTATGATGACGGTACACTTGATCCTTGTGCGTTTTTATGTAATTTATTTCATAACGCTTTTTATAAGATGTAATACACGGAATGTTGCTTCCATCAGGTTAGGCCAGTGGTTCTTAACCTTATTGGAGGTACCGAACCCCACGAGTTTCATATACGCATTCGCCGAACCCTTCTTAATTATAAAATAAAATATGATTTTTTCAAATTCAAAACATAGGTATGTATTTTACTGGTGCACAAAATGAACCGTGCATCAACATCACTGTGTTCAAAGAAGAAAATCATCAAAACATGATATTCACACAAAAAAGAACATAATAATGAATATTTGCTGCAAATCAGTGTGACTTCAGAGATGCGGCTTCACCTTGGCTAGTCCCGCTCTCATGTTATTTTCGCAATAAAGTCTGTTCCTTTTCTTCGTTTTTATGTCCAACATCCTCGAAAAGGATTGCTTTCAAAGATGTGTTGTAACAAACGGTATGAAAATCTGCAGAGCTTTTTTAGCAATAACAGGGTACGTTACCATTTGTTGACACCAAAACGTTGAAAGCGTTATTATTCTGAAGAGTTGCTGTTGTACCTGGCTCTGCTGAATTTCAAAGATTTCATTCAGATATTCATCCTTCACATCTGTTGTCTCAACGCTAAACGTGAACGGATATCTCACCCATGCTGGATATGACTCTCTTGTTGGGTAGTATCCGCCGAGAGACTTTGCAAGCCCATCTAAGTGCGTGGCAATTGCTTGCTTCTGTTCCGCGGGTAGAGAAATATCTCCGATTCCAGATACATCTTCGATCTTACACAGTCGTCCAGCAGGGGAAAGTTTGCGAAGTTATTGTTCTCTGTTCGTCGTTTCCATAACGGTAGCTTTTTTGAAACGCCTTCGGGTTTTCCTCCGCTTCGATGATGTTGAATACACCGCCCTGTATCTTTTGGTTGAGAGCTACGAAGATATCAGCCAAATGCGCTAAAATGAGAATAAACTCAGAATTTTTGAAGCAATCTGCATGAAAATGTTGGTGCTCTTCCAAAAACAGGGTTAATTCCACACGCACGGCAAAAATACGATTCAGCACCTGTCCACGGGATAACCACTGAATGTTAGAATGGTACAGAAGTACCTCGAATTCAGAGCCCATTTCTTTACACAGCTCACTGAAGATGCGGTGCCTCAGAGGAATAGTTCGCATATAGTTCACGCATTCCACTACAATTTGTAATACTTCTGCCAGTTTTGGAGGCAAGGTTTTTGTTGCCAAAGCATGCCTGTGCAGAATACAATGCGTAACAATGATGTGTGGTGCATCGGCTTTCACCACCGCACTAAAACCAGACTTTCTTCCCAGCATGACTGGAGCTCTGTCCGAACAAACTGCAGAAACCATATCCCACGAAAGACTGTTGTTTTTGAAGAAGTTATCCACAAGTTTCTTCACATCGGCTGCCTTAGTTGTTGTTGTAAGAGTTCACAAAATAAAAAATCTTCCTTTATTACGTCGTCTTTCATATAGCGCACGAATACAGCAAGCTGGCTTAGATTGAAAATGTCTGTGGTCTCGTCGAGTTGAAGGCTGAATTTTGCCGGGCTTGAAATCAGATCTGCAACTACTTGAGCCAAGATGTCTTTGCTCATGTCCTCTATTCTGTCGCTAATGGTGTCATTTGAAAGAGGAATTTGGGATAACTTTACTTCAGCTTCTTTTCCCAGCGTGATATTCGCCATCTTCAACGCAGCTGGTTTTACGAGTATTTCACCAATGGTGTGTGGTTTGCCCTGTTTTACGATCAGATAAGCAACTTCGTACGATGCTGTGAGGATCGGTTTTTTGATGGGTACAAAGCGGAGAACAGGCAGAGTAGCCTTTTCATCGAATCTGGCTTTTTTCACCTTGAATTCAGCGAGCGTTGTGTTCTTGTATTTTCCATCTCAATGCAGCTTAAGGAAGTGTTCTCTTAGTTTTTCCGGTGCTAGACTATAATTGCTCAACTTGACATTGCAAATCATGCAGTTAGGACGCTGACTCCCATCATCCCACTTACATGATTCCGACCTCTTTCTTTTTTCGCTCGACATAGTATGTATGGAGGGATTAAAATATTAAGAAATAAATCACAAAACGTGCCATCACAACAGTCACAAGTCGACTGCTGAGCGCACCAAATTCCCTGCTGCACAGATTGGCTATGCGATTTAGCGTGATCATCTGCAGCCAATGATGGCTGCAAGCGGGGCGTATCATTACGAATCATTTGAGTCGAATGTGTGTTTTGACCTCCGCCGAACCCCTGAGACTGACTCACCGAACCCTGGGGTTCAATCGAACCCAGGTTAAGAACTACTGGGTTAGGCAAACAACTTGCTACTGATATGCTGAATATGCAGCATACTGCTGTCATGATGCTGAGTATGCAGCATACTGCTGCTATGATGCTGGGTGTGCAGCATACTGCTGCTATGATGCTGGGTGTGCAGCATACTGCTGCTATGATGCTGACTATGTAGCATATTGCTTTCTCATTGTACAGAAAACGGTATACTCAATGTACACTCTTTACACTTATCACGCCTGTCCTAACAATACAAGGTACGCAGTATAGCAGCTATATGCTTTCTGCACAAATATTCCCAGTTAATGAAATCCTGTGTTCGAGAGAGCGGTGTAAAGATTTTTTATGATTCAGGAAGGTAGCACGATCATAGATTTACTAATAATTTATTATTGGTATAGTTATTAAATTCATAACCTATGAGTCTTTTTGATTCAGTAACCTAGTTTCAAAGACGTGTGTGTTTGTGTAAACCTTACGTGTGGTAGCGATCCTGACCCTGACTTGTGGAACATCAGCAAGCCTCTTCAGTATTTTTAAATGCTTCTGTATGAGCTACGCCGGTCCATGGAAGAGGTTCCTAAGGTATTTCATGTGGAGATTTTACTAAAATTCTATCGTGTGATTGATTGGCATGATATTTCCGATGAAATACTTACTCTTTCAGTAACATTTTCTTCTCCGTTTTAAGGGAATCTCTCTTCCACAAGATGTTATTTGTTTGTTTCGATTGTGTAAGATTTGTTTCTTTCCAATTTAGAGCTTTTTGAGCTCTTCGACCAGAGTTTTTATTTTAGCTTCAACAATCCGTAAACCCTGATGAAGCCGTGCATTGCATTCTGTCGAGGGTAACTCACCTGATTGACAAGATTGAATTAGTTTCGCTTTGACATTTCAGTAAATTGACCCTTGCCCAGCTTGTATAGAACAAAGGAAATTTTGTCCGATACAATTTCAATGAGCTTAACAGTTT
>VCRD01001808.1:26834-42732 GCA_006783055.1 Trinorchestia longiramus
TTTACATTGAACAAAGGGGACGGCGTACCCCACTTCTGTCTTTTTTTAATTATTATAAAATGTGAGGTATTCGCTGGGAGAGAAAAGTAATATGAACTATCACAATGAACTGTTTAAGTATATGTTTAATATAATTAACTACCTTAATTTAGTTACATTTCAAAGAATCGTACCTGCCACTGTTTACAGCAGGTATACCGCAACTGTAGGGACATCTCATACAAATGTGAAATCTTCATTTAATGTTACATTCGCTACGCAGAACAGAGCGCGCATGTGCTTATAGTGAGCGAGTTATTCCTTTTTGGCTTCTGTTGAAAGTGTTTTTTCACAAACATTCCTGGTTTGAAAGTACACTTAAAACATCTTATTGAACTTCTCCATGGATCCTTGAATATTTTGCATTCACGGTCTTTCATGCTTCAGATGTAGGGATGTGAAATATTCAGAGGAGCCCTAAATTTAAAGGAAGAGATTACGTTTGGTTGGGACATATTCTGAATTACTGCTATTGCGGTAGTGCACTACGGGGTCTCATACCACCTAGCCAGAGTGTTAACTTGAGCTCAAGATTGATTTCTTTCCATCTCTCGAGAGCAAAACGTGTTCCGTGTTGTGATGGTTTCTCGTGCCAGCTGTTATCGCCTCTAGTTCACCATACCCTTCATGTGCGAGCACATGTATGCCAGTGCGATTTCGTCGAGGTGTACCGTGGAATGGAAAAGTTAAGTAGTCGAGGTGTACCGTGGAATGGAAAAGTTTAGTAGTCGAGGTGTACCGTGGAATGGAAAAGTTTAGTAGTCGAGGTGTACCGTGGAATGGAAAAGTTTAGTAGTCGAGGTGTACCGTGGAATGGAAAAGTTTAGTAGTCGAGGTGTACCGTGGAATGGAAAAGTTTAGTAGTCGAGGTGTACCGCGGAATGGAAAACTTGTCCCGTTGAGGCGTGCCGTAGATTGGAAAGGTTTACATAGTTTTTTTTTCAAAACTAATTTACTTTCTCGCTACGTGGTTGTGCGCGTTCTACCTTTCTCCCAGATTTCTCAAAATAAGTACGTGACACCATTAAATGTTACTGTGCATACGATGGCGTTTAATTTGCTACTGAAATACTCTGTAGACTATATTCATGCTGCTTAGGTGGTGTGCTTCCATTCGGCTGTGTCTATGGAGGACCTCTGCGTGCAAGCCTTCACTCCTGCAGGCTGGAGTCTGTTTCTCCTTCATCTTTGTGTGAACGTTTATATATTGCTGCATAGTGTTTCAGGTATTATTTTGTTCCTACTTCACTCAAATATGTATGCGTTTTATTTTAGCGTAGAAAAATTATTTCCTCTGACTAAATCTTTTTTTGGGTCTTTCCGGTCATAGCTCTCACAATTATGTACGTCCTATATCTTTCAGTATTCGATTACTGAGCAAGTCACTTGCTGTGTAGAGAGTTATGCCTTGCGTTAAGAAGCTTATGTGGAAATATATCCAGTCGAATACTATGCTCAAGTTCCTCCACATGAAGCTTAACATCAAATTCTTACTATTATATAAAAGCATGTTATATGTACACGCATGTGCGTGATGGCTTTTCCTCTGCATCCCATGATTACTGCGTCCTAGTACAGCACTTCTGTTACTTATATTTTCTGGAACCTGAATCTTTATTTTCTGGCTTCAAAAGCTCGTGTTCTCGACTGTCTTAGGTTTACTACTCTTTTTCTCACAGATGTTAATAACAATTGCTGAACACTGCCTCATTATTGCTGGTGTTCGGTATTAGGCATTAGGGGCTTTTATTCATGGTTGGGGAAATGTTACTG
Organism: Trinorchestia longiramus; assembly: GCA_006783055.1. Classification (NCBI taxonomy): domain Eukaryota; kingdom Metazoa; phylum Arthropoda; class Malacostraca; order Amphipoda; family Talitridae; genus Trinorchestia; species Trinorchestia longiramus. The sequence goes on from VCRD01001808.1 coordinate 28,647, forward strand.
TTCCTCTTATAGCATCCAGCTCGTGTGCCATAATTCCACAAATATTGCAGTATTTACAGCTTGTGTTAGGGTTGAAGGCAGCGGGGGCTTAGGTTCGCCGCGGCACAGGTGGCACAATTCCCAAAGCCGTCGGCCTCGGCCGGCTCGCTGCCTCTGTCCGCAGAACTCGTCAAATTTGCCCCAAATTGGAGGCTCTCCAAGGCTTGTAATGAAGATGAATTGTGTGCTGCGTGTCCTAACACGGGGATCCTTCTCTCTGAGCTGCTGATGCTGCTCCATCTCAACTTGTGCTCGCTACTTTCTTACTGACGAGCTTATAATTACCCAGTGGAAGCATTGCTTCTGAAACCGGCTCCAACTTTCATTCTTCGTTAAAGTGTACTTCAGCACTGGCTTGATCATAATTGCATATGCGAGAGCGAGCAATTCTCGTCAAAGTAATGCACATTATGAATATTTTCGTTGATGTGTAGTCTTTCTTTGGCAAGTTTATTGTTACTGGCGCGAGTGAAATTTCGAAGTACATGAAATGTAAGGATCATTGTTTGGGTAGTTTACATTCACGATGTGGTTACTTTGTGTTGAAGTTTCTTTAAGTTCCTGCAAAAGTAGTGTTTATTAAAGTTCAAAGAGGGCGTTAGACTTGAGTGCAATTGACATATCAGCGCTGACTTTCTTACAATTTAGAACTTCTACATCAAGAAAATGACCTCCGTAAGAACTGAAAACTTATGTTCTACGTGATGTGTTTCTTAAAAGCGAACTAAATTTCAAATCAACTCACTAACACTAGAGCGACATTGTGGCTAGCTTCAAAGTTCAGTATTTTCTTCTGCGTTGTAGTGTAATTGGCACCCGACGAGTTTTTAATTGTTTATATCACTTAAGTTATAGTTAACATCAGTTTAATTAAAATAGGGCGTTCTTGAACACATTTATGAGACTAAGGTTAGCGTTGAGAGAGGAAAATGTATGTGTACTTTTTCTCCATCGTAAATGTCGTTTTTTCGATGACTGACTGGAAATAACATTGTGAGTTGAAACTTGAATACCTATGTTGTAACTAGTGTTGTATCGACAGCTACAATGAAAAATTCATGTTCTATTGAAATGTTTTGATGAAGACGTGTAGATCTACATGAACTTGGGTACGGTGCTCCTTTTATGTTCAATTCTTCGCAGCCATTGAAGAAATAGTTTGCAAATAACATCAGTAAATCGTATTCTTTCCAAGTGCTGCAGTATTTTATGATGTATCTCATACTTCGGACGTTATTGATATTCAGAGTGCTGACACAGATAAAAGCATTGCTATATCTGTGAAAGTTAGACAGATGACTGAATAATAACTCATGGGAAAATGATGCAGGATGTCGAGCAGTAACATTCGGCTTTCAAAGCTGTGCAAACGAGCAGGGATTTTGTGGCCATATGAAGGCGAGCATCCCGTCACTGGAGACGTGCTTGTAAACTTCATTGTGGGGCGCATGCTTAAGCCAATGCATTACAGATTTATGTTTCTGGGGGCTTTCGAGAGTTGTATTCAGTTAGCTTCCGAAGTGAATATTTACGACACAATCTTTATACGAGAATGGCTCGTATGATGACGGTACACTTGATCCTTGTGCGTTTTTATGTAATTTATTTCATAACGCTTTTTATAAGATGTAATACACGGAATGTTGCTTCCATCAGGTTAGGCCAGTGGTTCTTAACCTTATTGGAGGTACCGAACCCCACGAGTTTCATATACGCATTCACCGAACCCTTCTTAATTATAAAATAAAATACGATTTTTTCAAATTCAAAACATAGGTATGTATTTTACTGGTGCACAAAATGAACCGTGCATCAACATGACTGTGGTCAAAGAAGAAAATGATCAAAACATGATATTCACACAAAAAAGAACATAATAATGAATATTTGCTGCAAATCAGTATGACTTCTGCTGTTGCCTTTCAGAGACCAGTTCAGAAATGCGCGGCTTCACCTTGGCAAGTACCACTCTCATGTTATTTTCTCAATAAAGTCTGTTCCTTTTCTTCGTTTTTATGTCTAACATCCTCGAAAAGGATTGTTCGCAAAGATGTGTTGTAACAAACGGTATGAAAATCTGCAGAGGTTTTTTAGCAATAACAGGGTACGTTATCATTTGTTGACACCAAAACTTTGAAAGCGTTATTATTCTGAAGAGTTGCTGTTGTACCTGGCTCTGCTGAATTTCAAAGATTTCATTCAGGTATTTATCATTCACATCTGTTGTCTCAACACTAAACGTGAACGGATATCTCACCCATGCTGGATATGACTCTCTTGTTGGGTAGTATCCGTCGAGAGACTTTACAAGCCCATCTAAGTGCGTGACAATTGCTTGCTTCAGTTCCGCGGGTAGAGAAATATCTCCGATTCCAGATACTTCTTCGATCTTACACAGTCGTCCAGCAGGGGAAAGTTTGCGAAGTTATTGTTCTCTGTTCGTCGTTTCCATAACGGTAGCTTTTATGAAACGCCTTCGGATTTTCCTCCGCTTCGATGATGTTGAATACACCGCCCTGTATCTTTTGATTGAGATGATTGAGAGCTACGAAGATATCAGCCAAATGCGCTAAAAGAGAATAAACTCAGAATTTTTGAAGCAATCTGCATGACAATGTTGATGCTCTTCCAAAAACAGGGTTAATTCCACACGCACGGCAAAAATACGATTCAGCACCTGTCCACGGGATAACCACTGAATGTTAGAATGGTACAGAAGTACCTCGAATTCAGAGCCCATTTCTTTACACAGCTCACTGAAGATGCGGTGCCTCAGAGCAATAGTTCGCATATAGTTCACGCATTCCACTACAATTTGTAATGCTTCTGCCAGTTTTGGAGGCAACGTTTTTGTTGCCAACGCATGCCTGTGCAGAATACAATGCGTAACAATGATGTGTGGTGCATCGGCTTTCACCACCTCACTAAAACCAGACTTTCTTCCCAGTATGACTGGAACTCTGTCCGAACAAACTGCCGAAACCATATCCCACGAAAGACTGTTGTTTTTGAAGAAGTTATCCACAAGTTTCTTCACATCGGCTGCCTTAGTTGTTGTAAGAGTTTACAAAATAAAAAATCTTCCTTTATTACGTCGTCTTTCACATAGCGCACGAATACAGCAAGCTGGCTTAGATTGAAAATGTCTGTGGTCTCGTCGAGTTGAAGGCTGAATTTTGCCGGGCTTGAAATCAGATCTGCAACTACTTGAGCCAAGATGTCTTTGCTCATGTCCTCTATTCTGTCACTAATGGTGTCATTTGAAAGAGGAATTTGGGATAACCTTACTTCAGCTTCTTTTCCCAGCATGATATTCGCCATCTTCAACACAGCTGGTTTTACGAGTGTTTCACCAATGGTGTGTGGTTTGCCCTGCTTTGCGATCAGGTAAGCAACTTCGTACGATGCTGTGAGGATCGGTTTTTTGATGGGTACAAAGCCGAGTACAGGCAGAGTAGCCTTTTCATCGAATCTGGCTTTTTTCACCTCGAATTCAACGAGCGTTGTGTTCTTGTATTTTCTATCTCAATGCAGCTTAAAGAAGTGTTCTCCTAGTTTTTCCGGTGCTAGACTATAATTGTCAACTTGACATTGCAAATTATGCAGTTAGGACGCTGACTCCCATCATCCCGCTCACATGATTCCGACCTCTTTCTTTTTTCGCTCGACATAGTAGGTATGGAGAGATTAAAAAAATTAAGAAATAAATCACAAAACGTGCCATCACAACAGTCACAAGTCGACTGCTGAGCGCACCAAATTTCCTGCTGCACAGATTGGCTATGCGATTTAGCGTGATCATCTGCAGCCAATGATGGCTGCAAGCGGGGCATGTCATCACGAATCATTTGAGTCGAATGTGTGTCTTGACCTCCGCCGAACCCCTGAGACTGACTCACCGAACCCTGGGGTTCAATCGAACCCAGGTTAAGAACCACTGGGTTAGGCAAACAACTTGCTACTGATATGCTGAATATGCAGCATGCTGCTGTCATGATGCTGAGTATGCATCATACTGCTGCTATGATGCTGGGTGTGCAGCATACTGCTGCTATGATGCTGGGTGTGCAGCATACTGCTGCTATGATGCTGACTATGTAGCATATTGCTTTCTCATTGTACAGAAAACGGTATACTCAATGTACACTCTTTACGCTTATCACGCCTCTCCTAACAATACAAGGTACGCAGTATAGCAGCTATATGCTTTCTGCACAAATATTCCCAGTGAATGAAATCCTGTGTTCGAGAGAGCGGTGTAAAGATTTTTTATGATTCAGGAAGGTAGCACGATCATAGATTTACTAATAATTTATTATTGGTATAGTTATTAAATTCATAACCTATGAGTTTTTTTGATTCAGAAACCTAGTTTTAAAGACGTGTGTGTTTGTGTAAACCTTACGTGTTGTAGCGATCCTGACCCTGACTTGTGGAACATCAGCAAGCGTCTTCAGTATTTTTAAATGCTTCTGTATGAGCTACGCTGGTCCATGGAAGAGGTAGATACTAAAATTTTATCGTGTGATTGATTGGCATGATATTTCCGATAAAATACTTACTCTTTCAATAACATTTTCTTCTCCGTTTTAAGGGAATCTCTCTTCCACAAGATGTTATTTGTTTGTTTCGATTGTGTAAGATTTGTTTCTTTCCAATTTAAAGCTTTTTGAGCTCTTCGACTAGAGTTTTTATTTTAGCTTCAACAATCCGTAAACCCTGATGAAGCCGTGCATTGCATTCTGTCGAGGGTAACTCACGTGATTGACAAGATTGAATTAGTTTCGCTTTGACATTTCAGTAAATTGACCCTTACCCAGCTTGTATAGAACAAAGGAAATTTTGTCCGTTACAATTTCAATGAGCTTAACAGTTTTTTGAAATGAGGAAGTAGAAAATGTAATTTTGTCTTCCAGGAAATGGACATCGGATGTAAAACGTCCGCTTCTGCTGTTACTTAGTATTCAGTAAGTCAAGCTCTTTGTGGTCAATATTTTTCGCCTGATGCTACCCATGAACTCTCTGATACTGTGCTCGATCGCCCTCATTTTAATCTCCTGATCATCAAAGACCGCTTTAATTGGAACGATTATTTGGAATGCCAGTTTTTCAAGCAGCTACCTTCGGGTGTTTTGAAGGGGCGATTAAATGGCGTCTTAACTAAAATCATCAATTTATCTCACGGTTTTTAATCTTTCACTTTAATATCACGATATTTAAAGTTCAGGTACATCCATTTTTCAGAGTGCAGTTATTAACTAGCACTTATTGAATTTATGAGAGTTTTTGTTATGACAGGGGTATTAATTGCGCTCTCGTAGGTTATGTTTAGTTACAATTTATAGATTAAGATCAAGTTAATACCGGAAATAATCGGTGCGTGTGAAATTATGTCAGCTTCCTAATGATGAAAAATCAAGAACATAATGATGATACAAATGACATATAAACTTTTCTAATGTTTTTTGAGGGTTTACTTTTCTTCGGAATGTATGCAGAATTCTTGAGCTGCCCTCGGAGGTATGCTCATAGTGATGGTCCTTGACTAAGTTCCTTCTGAAATTCGCACTCCTAAGTGGTATTTCTAACCATTCACGGGAAAATTAGTAATGTTGATTAATAAAGTAGCGGGCCGTGGGTGTATTTATTACATTACCCATCTCTCCTTCCCTGCTCTCTTTCGCTTGTGGGGATCGACGTACGTAGTGACCGACCTCTGGCCTGAGCACTGAAGTTCCTGTTCCTTTCTGTTCTTACTTCTGCATTTGGTTTCTTGGAGGTGTTGAACACTGCTTCATTTTACCGGCCGTAGCGGGCTGTCACCCGAAACGAATTTTTGGGCTCTTGCGATGCCACTTGAACTTCGATTGAGTTTCCCTGTCATGATTGCCTCGAATTATGCGTAACGACTACCTCAACTCCAAGTATGATAATAATGAGATCCCTTGTGTCTTCGAGTGAATTCCTGGAACGAGTTACGATTGACAGCTTGGCTCGTGTCGAGTATAACTTCAGCGTATTTTATAGAAAATTGCAAACTGTTGTGCGAAGCAATAAATCAGAGCTTTGTATTCTCATTTATGTCAACCCACACGAGGTCAAGGTTTTAGTTGTATATAAGCTGTACTTTTCTCTCCGCCGTTGTTTAAAGGTGCGAGTAGGTCATTATTATTTGAGTTTTAATTTTATAGAAAATAATCCTCGTGCTACAGAACCCGAGTCCTCGAGTTGTGCAGCTGTTGTGGGAAAGCTGCTCAATTACGCTTGTTTTGCAAACCCAATAGTTTGTTGGTCGCATTTTGTACTGTGTTTCTCATTTATTATTTGAATTGGGGTTTTCGTTCATCGTCCCTGAATTCTTGTTATTGAATTTATTGTGTTAGGAATTTATTTAAAAAGCGATGTGTCAATTGACTTGTGAGTTCCATTTAGACCTGTTACGGGATTTTAGTTTCAAGCGTCAATTTGAAAATAAAAAAATGTTGAGTGTAGGAGCTCGGATATAACTTATAAACCAGTTCCTTGGGTCTGTATTCTAAATATTCTGCTCCTCCTTGATTTGGCTGTGTTGCTTGTAACAGTCAAGAGTGTTTGAAAATATTACACTGATCATTAAGCGAACAAAGTTGTAGTGGGACGTGTTGCCAAAGCTTAAAACAACCAATTCAAAGGCTCTTGATTATAACAGAAATATTGAAAGATTCAATTCGCTTTTAACGTTTCAACATAATACATTTCTCATCTATAGGCGGGAGCTTAGCAATGCGATTAATATAAATATTATGCTACTTTGCATTAATCGAAAGCATTGGAAAAAATTAATAGTTGAAATTCCTTTACGGAGTATTTACAATCCGGGCATCTTTTACCCATGTTGCAAAACCCATTTGGTCATAGCCTTTCATGGGCTATTTTGCATAATTCTGCACTGCCAGTGAATGCTTAATGTAATGAGTCTCGAGCGGTCATTTTGCCGCCATTTAATTGTAACTTATTGGGGAAAAACGGGCGCTGTATCGCTCTCAGGGAGCGCATTACGCGTTCTGATTGAAATTCATCGTTTGTTATCCTGAGCATTGTACCGCGCTACGATGCAATCCGCTGTCCTATTATTCTGAATTGAGTGCTTAAGTACAGTGGCAAGTCCTGTGTGGTATTCTGAATTGAGTGCTAAAATACAATGGTGAGTCTTGTGTGGTATTCCGAATTGAGTGCTAAAATACAATGGTGAGTCTTGTGTGGTATTCTGAATTGAGTGCTAAAATACAATGGTGAGTCTTGTGTGGTATTCTGAATTGAGTACTAAAGTACAATGGTGAGTCTTGTGTGGTTTTCTGAATTGAGTGCTAAAGTACAATGGTGAGTCTTGTGTGGTATTCTGAATTGAGTGCTAAAGTACAATGGTGAGTCTTGTGAGGTATTCTGAATTGAGTGCTTAAGTACAGTGGCAAGTACTGTGTGGTATTCTGAATTGAGTGCTCAAGTACAATGATGAGTCTTGTGTGGTATTCTAAATTGAGTGTTGAAGTAGGTGTGCAATGGAGGATCAAAGTCTTTCCTACAATCAGCTTTAATGTGGCCTAGTGTCAGGTTAGTGTTTAGTGTTGCTTTCTGTTGCTTAACCTGTTGTGTGATGTTTCTGATGCATGAATTAGTAGCTGGTAAAGGAAAATGTGTTATCTACGTTTTAATATAATTATATTTTATGCTTTCGTAGAGTTCTCGTCGCCACATTCCTGTTCCTATCTAAAAATTTATTTAAGACTGCCGGTAATTTTTATACACGATTCAATTTCGATTGCTCTATTTGTTAATGAAATTAATCCGACATGATAAAGAAAGAGAAAGCCTTTCGTTTTATACGAGAATGTAGCACTTAATACAGGGTTCTGATCGGAATCTTAATAGTTCATTCTTCTGAAAGTTTGCAGGTGCTGTAAACTAGTAAAAACATGGCCATAGCGAGCGTAGAGTTTGTGCAGTGTTTCCGTCCTCTGGATCTCATGACTGCCCACGAGCAGTTGTGCTGCCGCCATCCAGCCCTGGACTGACCTCTGCACCGTCGTATGCTGCATGATGTGGCTGCCGCTTATTGGGCTGTGATCCTGCTGTCTTCATGCATGCATTGTCCTCGCTCTGAATCTCAGTTCGAATTTGAGGGAACAGCGAAATTTTAATTGGTCTGGTAGGCGTTGCATGAGTTCGAGGCCTTGTCTGGTTTTTATTAATTACAGAACAATGCTATTTCTCAATAAGGGTGAAATAATGCATTCTCGAAATAAATTACCTGTTCTGCCGCTTGTACAATAGTGTTAAATTACTGATCACGTCCTCTCGCATTTGATAGCGTAGAACGTTCGAAATAGTTACAATGAGGCAAAATAATGATCTATTTTGAACATATTTTCGGTTGCCATTTGTTTACTTGGACTCTTGTTGTTGATAAGAAACGATGCTATATGCTATAACATGCGGTCAAGCAGGTATTTATCTCGTTTTGATTATTTGCAGGCTATTGTTACAATTGCTTTGTTTTTGATGCTACCAAACGCCTCTGTTGCGATTTCTGCTTATGACAAAAAATAATGATGCAGTTTTCTTGCAACTCGAGTCGGTTTTCCTTTGCAGTTTTTATTGCCATATTTTTATTATTCCATGTCCTTCTTTGCTTCATCGTTTTGCCGCTGCCTCTTCATGCTATTCATTGCGTGATTCTTGCCTTTGAACTATTTAATTGCTTTGCTGCCGCATTTCTTTCCTTGCTTCCAGTTGGCTTATGCGTCTGGACGTTTTTCCGTTCTCAGAGATGCGAGTTCTTTTGGGGCTGTAATGTATTGCGTGACGGACGACCAGCGCGGTCATTAGGACCTGCTGCTGGTACCTGCTGCTGGTACCTGCTGCTGGTACCTGCTACTGGTACCTGCTGCTGGTACCTGCTGCTGGTACCTGCTGCTGGTACCTGCTGCTGGTACCTGCTGCTGGTACCTGCTGCTGGTACCTGCTGCTGGTAGCTACTGCTGGTAGCTACTGCTGGCAGCTGCTGCTGATACCTGCTGCTGATACCTGCTGCTGTTACTTGTCTCTGGTACTTGCCTCTACAACGACTGTTGCCTTCCAGTAACTGTGCACGGATTGTTGCTCGGGTAACACATTGTTTCTGGTGCTTACCTTAGTGATGCTTAGTGATGTGGTAATTATATGAAGTGTTCATTGAAGTTTGCACTCAAACTCGTTTGTTGATGAAGTAATACACATATGTGTACAATAAATTCAATTCTGTAGTACTGAAATGGTTTTTTGCTCCCATTTATGTCGCTGTTACGTCGAAGTGCACGCACTTCTTCATGTGATTAAGAATGTATTCAATCAAAGTGTTTCTGGTTTCCTGCATCTTGATGTGTTGTCTTCTTAGTTTGCATCGTTGAAGTGCTGCACTTAATTACTTTTTATTGTCTCTTGGTAATATATATACGTCACGACCTCATGAACAACGCAGAAGTTCAAGGAAGTCTTTTCGTAGGTTTGCTATACTTCACGGCATGCTGTCGGTTTGTCTCTAAGTAAGCTAATATTATACGACGAACAAATTCGTATAGCTCTGACTAGCAGAACTCTGAAAATAAATTTCAGAACGCTATTCCTGACATGGGCACTACGATGTCCTCAATTTTGTGCAGTTTGTGTGCACGTTCTTAGATGGAGACTGCTTTAGTGTTCCACTGCGTGAATTTTCTTGAACAAAGCTTTGTCTCTGTTGTATGACATTGACCTATTGTGGATTGTTTAGTATATTTAAGTTTATTGATTCACAGCTTATTTAAAGGCGAGTGTTCTAATAAATATTACCTACTAGAAGTATTTTCAGTCTTTTTTATCCAACTATTCTAGTCGGAAAATTTCACTCTTCATGGAACAGTTCCGGAAACGTCAGTAGCGAGTTCCTTATTAAATTCAGCCTTCACCATGATTGCTCCTATACGTCTATTATATAAAGCTTGTCTTCGGACATTTCTTCAGTTAGCTACACTTAATTAGCTGCCTTAATTCAATCAGATTGGATGCAAATTTACCTTATCTGAACTGACTGGAAAGGTTAATTGGACGAAACAGATTAATAATGATGGCGAGGAGAAATTAATTTCTCTGTGACTACTTCACGCTCTCATTTGCATAGAGATAATTTGAGCCGTGAGTTGCACTGGCAGATTTAATTTCTAATTTGAAGGTAAATTTCTTTAGAAAATTGTGCGGTGTTGGACGGTGAAAGCCTTTTCTCCTGCTCCATTTGAACGACCTCGATCTCGTTCTCTAGACAAGTTTCTTTCCTGGACTTCTCATTACGGCGGATTACAATGCGGCCTCTTTTTCTTGGCAAATCAGTCATGCCCAATGCAGGTCTGCACGTTCGTTTGCTCTGCAAATTTTGAACTCAAATTTGCGTTAAGCTTTCCAAGTATTTTACTTCCCCTAAGGAATGAAAAGCTTTAGCTGAACACGATAGCAAAGATTATGCAGTACTTCTTTCAGTCGCACTGAGCTCAGAGCATTTCGCTGGAACGTACTGAAGTTTTGTTCTTGTTATGCTGGCTCCTAATCTAACAGTGTGGTGGATGTTGAACACTGGATCTGTTGCATAATTACTTTATGCAACTACTTCCAGCAACTGTGTAGCAACTGTCATTTGTGTGCTCGTTAATGAGGCACAAATGTATGCTGGTGTGGCGTTGGTTGGCGTGTCGGTAAATTTTATTATTATTATTATTATTGTTAATATTATTATACTCCTCGCTTAACCACCGCAGTCAGAATAAATACGATTTCAGCAGTGATGCACGGCATCAAGAAACATTCATATAGTTTCTAGGGTGATGCATCGTTGAGGAAATGGGAGCAAGTCTCCGAGTTAACAGTATGGTGTTTCTGGTAGTCACAGTCCACGTAGAGCTTGGGTTATGTTCCTATGATTCCAGCGCCCCACCCACGCTGATGTCTTGTGCCGTGAAATAATTTGTACAATTATATTATTATTCTTGTGTAAATAAGTATACTCCACCATTTTCGATTAAAAAAGTTTATCTTATTCAGGATAACCACAAAAAATGTTTCGGTTTTTGAACGGCTATAACTCACTAACCATAGTAAGTAAACTGATGAAATAGAACCATCTGAAAGAAAAGATTCTGAAGTTTTATCCAATATACTTAGCCTATTTTCCCACGTTCAGTCCCTCTTGATAATATATTTGTCAGAAACTCTTCGTCATGGAGCAGCTTTTTCATCGTGTGTTAATTGAGGAAGGAATGATAAGGTATGGAACGCTTATCACAGTGAAACGAGACATAGAAATTCTCACGGATTGACTATTAGTGTGGAAACAATCTGGAAAACTCTATAAGTGGAAATGAGGTGGCTATATCCACAACATGAATTAAAGTCATTCCGGTTGCAGAAAAAGTGCCGGAACTCTTCAAAAAAATAACCTTGCGAGAAACTTTATTGAAAGTGATTTCACAAACGGGATGAAAAAAATGGCTGTAACAACAAATTCAAAAATGAATTAAGAAGGAAAATTCTTAAGAAGGATTTAAAGTTATTTCCATATAAATTACAGTGTCTACAAAAACTTTATCCTGATGATAAAATGCAAAGATTACGGTTTTGTGCTACAATTCATGAACTGTGAATTGTTGCACAAAAGCGTTCATCAGTTCTGTAAATCAGCTTAATGTTGAAAAAATTTCAATGCTGAGTGCCACATCTACCTTAAAGACATGATAAACAAGCAAAATTTTCGAAATTGGTCGCATGAAAAATCAAGTGAGAAGCCGTTTCATTCAAAATATTACTGTTTTTAATGTGGAGTAAGTGCACTTGAGATTTATTGACCATAGCTTTTTGAATGCTCTGAAATGGGAGAGGATTTTACCATTTCAAGTGAAACGTATCTTAAAATGCTCACTGTTATGCGGGCAAATGAATGGTTCCAACCAGATAGAAGGACAACACACACCGCAAAAGACTCAATAGCGTGGCTTCGAGAACGATTCCTCAATAAATTAATGTATCGCTCTGATTTTCACGGCCTGCAAGATTCTTCGGCTTATCACCATTAGATTTTTTTGGGGCCATATTAAAGAAAGAGTTTGTACAAATTTAATGTGAATACAAATGTATTCACTATGAAGGTGGACATTTTGAGTGTAGAATCTAATTAAATATAACTTTAGAATTGTCTTTTTCAGATATCTATTGTTTTATCCTTCTACTTACAATAATTACTGAATTATACCCATTCAAAATCGAAACATTTTTGTGGTCACCATGAAGTTGTAGATTTAATTGTGGATGTTTTGTACTGGCAATTTTTAGAACTTCATTTACGGCTGAAATTTCGAATACAAACTGGTTAGCTCGGAACAAATCAACTGTGTTTTCTACTTAAGGTATCACGTAGGCTAAAATCGTATATTTTATAATCTATCGTTGTGCACTTAATATATTTGAGGCCATTCTATTCATTGCAAAAGGAAACTGCACAAAATTAAAGTTTGCTTCGCTTCAAGTGTTAATTACCCCGCTTTAGTTTTACATCGCAAGTGACAAGAATTCTTTACTCTGTATATCAGGACCAGCCGGTTCCTTAGGCCTAGTACCCGGCAGTAGCAGCCGGCTACTCTCTCTACAGACACGAGAACGGGCTACTCAGTGCTATCGTCACCAATTTAAGTTTACTACGTAAGGATCTTAATGTTGAGAAATTTCAAATTCTAGTATTCCTTGTTCCATCGATCAACTTCACTGGAAGTATATAGTTTTTTCTATCTTTTCTTTTACCGTTGTGAGTCGTTCAGCGAATGCCTAAGAGAGTCATCTTTATTCTTTAAGGTGCGAGTGAAATTTTGAATTTCTGCGTTATTGACGAGTTACTTCAATTTACACACTGGTTGATGTATGTTATATTTGCATCGCTTTGCGCTGCCATATGTTGGTTTCGAAGATTCTTTTTTAGTTTGCAATCGAAATATCTTCTTCAACCGTTATGATACGAAGATTGATTTCGAGTGTTATCAGATTGAGGAAGGCTAAATATTTCCAGTTCTTTTAAGTATATCAATTCATTAACTTGATTATTTTAAAAGACAATTTCACTGCATAGTTATTACACACTGTACGACTACGTTTCTCCTTTTATACCGCCAAGAAAGTTGGAGCAGAGAGCTTACGCGGCCCTTAAAGAAACACCATTTGAATGTCGAGCTTCCCGTTTGAGATGAACGTGCTTCCTTGTTGCTAAACTTATCATTTTTGTGGTGTGAAGAAGTGGAAAAAGTGACAGGAGTTAACAGAATCACTTTATATAAATGAATGGACTGAGGAAATTGGTATGAAACTTAATGATACATAACAGATCTTTGAATATATTGAATTATTTGAAAACCTTGCTGTAAATTAAACGTATAAACGAGAAGGAATACATGAGGTTTTTAAACAGTACTAAGTCTCGAAACAAGTAACAGGTTTGTAAACAATGTTGCGGGCGAAAACAGAAAAGTTTAATTTACCTAGTACTGAAGAATACAGGCAGTAATAGAAAGGATTGTGGTTTATAATTACAGTTGTCAGTACTTAATTTCATCACATAAAATTCAATGCATTAGCTTTATCGATCGTTTATGCGTTTGCTTTGTTTTTTTTTAGTGACACTATCATTGTGACTTAATCCAATTTAATTATGGTGTAGCTGACAGTTATTTTGTTACACAAATCCTATCAGGTCGTCTATGTGTGGAATTTCAAATTTCGACTACCATATTTACTCCTTCTTTGGCACCAGATTTTTTTTTCATAGTGTCCCAAAGAAGAACGGGATGGGCTGCTTTTACGACTATGAAATTACTTGGTAGTGATCCATGCGTAAGAATAAAGCAGCAGAAAAGGCTGCAACAATGTTTGAGCGTCGCAGCGTCGTGCTGTAGCGTCGCGTTATCGCGCCTGCCAGCCGCCTGCATTCTCTCTCCTGCAACCTGCTGGTCTTGTCCTTCTTGCA
>VCRD01001808.1:42967-59753 GCA_006783055.1 Trinorchestia longiramus
GGCACCACCTCTGCGGTTGCATATACTACCTCTGCGGTTGCATGTACTACCTCTGCGGTTGCATGTACTACTTCTGCTGTTGCATGTACTACTTCTGCGGTTGCATGTACTATCTCTACTTACCACGTCTTGCAGATGCGTAGTGCCATCTCTTGGCATATTTCATTGTGCTTCACACCACCACCTTGCATGGTATCATGTCTTGTGCTGGCGTGGTACCATCTTCTAATTTCACATAGGTGTAGTATCGTCTCATGTTCAGTTATGGCACGATCTCTACCTGTTGTAAAACCCTGTCTCTTTCTCTTTCATGGTATCACCTCTTTCATTTGACACTGTCTTTTTCTTTCTTCTAGTGCCTTTTATTTTGAGCATGTCATCAACTAGCTTACATGATATCACCTGTTGATTATACATCTCTTGTTTTTGTATTGCTTTACCCATCTCGAATAACCATTTATTTTGCTTAGCACCACCTGTTACTCTCGTGTCGTTCAACCTGTTAGCTGTATTATGTCAGCTGTTGCTTCTAGTACTTTTGCTCGCTTTGTGAAGAACCACCTTTTTTAGTGTATTAACTTTTTGTATCGAACGAATTTTTCCTCCTATATCGTCACCTGATTTACAGTATTGTACTCCCTATGTGGCATGGACTGAAACACTGGCATCGCACGGCGCGGGACAGGGAGAGGTGGAGAGAATTGGTGATGGTCTATATCCAAGAATTGATTTTTGAAGGTTGACATGATATTGCAGGGGACGGACTCATACACGAGCTACTGTCTCATGTACTGCCAGCTGAAAGTTTTTCACGTCGAATTATCCGTTTCTCGTTACAAATCTGAAGTTCCTGCTGGAGAAGATCAGTTGTCTTTGGTGTTGGACTCCCTGATGGTTAAGTAATTGTCTTTCTTGCTTGATCAGGTATATTTCAATTTAGGCGGTATCCTGTATTAGTCCGTCTGCCACTTCTTTCTCATTCACCAGTTTTCTTTTTTATTAGTAGACAAAATATGTAGCTTCGTATTCGATCAGCAAAATCTGTAAGACGTTTAAACTTGACTGCTCTGTCTCTATTCAAATTGAACTATTTTAACTCTCACAAGTCCGTGTTAATTACGGCATCTCTGAAGTTACCGACTGTCCTTAACTAGACTAGTAGTTGCAGCATGCTACATTGCCTCAGTCTCATCTTGGACTGTCTTTCTATTGTTTGAATGTATTCACATTTTTAAGTGCAAACACTAGTGGCATTAGTGTCTGGTTAGTGCTTATCCTAAGTGCAGGAGCATTGTTCTTTGGACCAGCTTTTATTTGTTCGTAATGAAGCAGTGTCTTTTGTCGTATTTTACTTTTTCTGTCGTTCAGATCGTTGGCCCGTTTTCATACTGGAACAGCTGCTTCTTTCTTTTGTTATTTCAGCTGTTTTTTTGTGGGGTCAGTTGCTGCTTTTCCCTTGAAGAAATGACGCCAATCTCTTCTTGAAATAGCTGTTTTTCTCTGCTTTTAGACTAGCAGTTTCTTCAATTTCACTGTCAGTTGTTTTTATTTTGCACAAGCTACTCTCCATTCAGGTCAACCAGCTTGTGCTCTACTTCGTGTTGTACTGTCTGTCTGCTCTATTATAATACGTGCGGTTTTGGCCTCCATTGATTCAAGTCTATCTTGCATATTGCTATTCAAGTGTACCAATAAAGATAAAGAGCTCTCACGACTGTCAACTTACGACGTTTTCTGAGTAGCCTAGGTTTAGTTTATGATGCACTCGTCGCTGGCTTTATTTAGGGCACTTTCATTTTGCGTTTCCAAATGGTTGCATTAGGGATATTGGACATGGAAATAGCATAGCGACCAGAAGAGCATTGCGACTGGGGCGCAACCTAAGGATTTAATTTCGGAGATAGTTCAGGGACTAGCAGTCTCATTTGGCTGCAGTCTCCAGAGCAAAGAGATTTTCAGAATTGCTCGAGTGATGAACTGTGCGTATGGATATTGGCCTTATGTTTACGGCTGCTGTTTGTTGTTGGGAAAATCATTGATGAGTATTGAAAAATAATTCAAACCAGAGTTACCAAGATTGATTTTGGTGACTTGGCTGATCAATATTTAAATAATTATATTTGATATTGTTGAGTTTCTAATTTAGCGTGAAGTGCATCGATTGAAGAAGAAAGTCTACTAGACTGTAACGTAGCTGAAGAGATTGCTGGTTCGAGCACAAAATATTGCTGCTCGAGAGGTTTCCCTCGAAGTCCATAAAGCATAGATTCTATGAAAAAATTTATGAACCATTTAGCAGATTCCGAACATCAACTAATATAAGAGTAAGCCCTCAAATGATGCTCAAGGCTAAAACTCACCTAGTGTTCGAATTGCACACATTCGATGATTAAACAGAGGCTGCAAGCATGGAAAATGAATGTGTCAATGTTAGTAGAGATTACAACTGTCGGATATGTAAAATGATGTATAACCTTGCATTTGTGACAATCATTATCTAAAATGTTTGAGAAGTATGAGGAGCAACGTTAAAGGGTTTGAACTCGTTTTAGGATGTAGTGCATAACTTGAATTGGTTTGGAATAGACTGAGCTCACTCGATGAAGTTGTACTCGGTGAAGAAGATGAGTACTCGCTTTGTCATGGTAAAGAGAGTGAACTTGAAATCCTCATTTATGTCGAGTAAGAGCTGGCAAAGTAGATTATTATTGTTTTTATTTTATTTTTGAAAGAAATGCAACAGGATTCTACTATTATTATTGGTACAGCAAGCGTTTCGCAAATTGTGCACTGAAGTAAATTGTCCTGCAGTCTATTTAGCAAGAACCCCTATTGATTCATCAAATAACGGAAAACGGGATTTGTTCACTTCGCAGCGCAAGAGCCAAGCTGTCGCGCATCACACGAACGCAAGTTTGGAGGCAGCCATGTAGTCTTCGACAAGGACTTGTTGTGATTTATCGGCGTGGAGGCTGCGACACACACGTCGTAAACACGGCCTCCGTCTCAAGTTAGACGTGTTCTTGCCAGAGCTCAAGTTCTTGTGATGTAAACACTTTCTTCTTAGGCTTCTGCTGCCGCCTCTTCGCCACTGTTCAATCTTGTAACTCAAGACAACAAATTCTATTTTACTGTTTTGCACAAATGTAACTATAATGTTTTACCAGTCTACATACACCTAATAATCTTCGATACACAAGATCTTCATGATAGACTAGGAAAAGGAGTACAAATATAATTGAAAAAGTCAGGCAACTGTATCTCGGATCTTATTGTAGATTAAGCGGCCTTGCACATCTCCTCGCTGTCTTTAGAGAGGAAAATTATTCGCAAGGATTAGTAGCGGACTCAACATTAGGAATTGGTTTGCTAGATACGAGTGTTCATGTTTTCCAGTCAGATGTACTGTATATGCTGTATGTCCCAAGTAGCTTCTTCATTATATCCCCTTGCAGAAGTTTCCCGATTACATGCAGAATACGCCAAAGTTACTGATTCCAATGACCCACTGGTATGGAGCGTCTAAATTAAATGTGCTGCGCTGGCTTTTTCAGAAACACTGTGGTGTATTGCGGTTGTTGAATGTATATGAGTAGTTTGTTTGTATAGTTTTAAGGTATTTAGTAATGGCTTGACGTTGAGGTGGACTAATGCAGGAGTTTGAGGTACGCATTACGCACTCAAATTTCACATGCCAACGAGTAATAACTTTTGGAATGTTTCCATAACTTCATTAGTGAAATCTTATTAATTTTGGGGTAAGAAAAACGAATATGACGACGAAAAGTCTTTATTTGCTCTAGTTTCTGTGATATACGATCAGTGGTAATGTTTGATTTTAACGGCTTAGGAGAAAACGACACATTTTAATAAGATATGCCAACAACATTGGATGTGCATTTCAAATTTCTATAATGGCAGTTACATTTTAAGAGTTCTAGATTGATGGATGAATGCCTGGCAGGTAGTTCCGTGTGAAGAGAATCATGTGGTGGTTTCATTAAAACGTTTTCTTTTGGGTTGCCTCTTGTAGGGGAATTCCGGAGCATTCTAGTACACAGACGAGCAGTAATCCGTAAGCATACGAGTAGTTTCTTTCTAACGGCCCTGACTCCGTTGTTCCACTACAGAAATATCCTGATGGTATATTTTCCTGCGTTCATTACTAACAACTCCACAACTAAGAGGAAAAAATCTCCCTGTGTTTATCATTAACAACTCCATAACTAAGAGGAAAAAGTCTAGGCGGGGTGGATGAAAAGAATTTTAAAGAACATTTTGCATCAAAGTTGATAGTACTTTTCCACAAGTACTGTCACCAACTGAATGTAGTTGCTATTTATTTTGTTGCGTAAAAATACATGTATAACTGTCTTTCGGGCTTCCTTCGTTTCTTTTTCTTTCCCCTTCAAAAATCAGTCAAACGCAGGATCCTTCATAAATTGTCGAATTTGGAGCCCAACAAAAATACCTTCGTTAACGTTTGGATCACTCGATCTAGGAAATTTGTCTCTCAAGTACTTAAATACCTGTCCTTCCTGGTTCATAACTTTGACAAAAAAAATTTCATCAGACCCAGCTTTATATCGAGGGGTGAAGAAAGAACATCTTTTTGGGTTCACGATGGGCGCGGCAACATCATTCTCGCTAGAGTCAAGATTTCTCGCAAACCAGTCTGCTTGAACGTAATGTGCTTTCCTATCCCTACTGCCCCTACATAGTGTACCCTACTTGTATTCTTAACAGTACAGCGATAAATTTGGGATCGCCACAGATTTCGTACTTGTGTTCTGTATATTCGAGAAGAGCTGTCATGAAGTCTAATTCATGTAAACTGTTTGACCTACAGGAGTAGAAGGAATACGGGTCCTGTTGTTTAACTAATGCATTTTTTGAAGTAAGCTTGGTGGAGTATATGAATAGCCTCGATTCAGTTGGATTATGGTTCAAATTCAAACATTTCATCAAGCCATTAACATCGTAGCGAACAACTAGATTGTTTTTTTTTGTCTCAAAGAAAGGGCGCTGATCCCACTGATGTTCTCTATATGATGAGACTCTGACATCACGCTGGAGAAAATTCCATTGTTGTAGTCTTCATCCTAGAAGTTCTGCCTTCTCTTTTGACAAGTCAAGGTCTCGAATGAGATCACTCAATTCTGCTTGCCTCGGTCGGTGCAGTGTATTATCTTTTTCCTCAAAATTCGGGTCATGGAATGTGGAAAGTTTATTGAGTTGTTCTTCTTCCACAGTTTTTATTTTGTACTTCAAGCTCATAATGTTGAGGTGCGGTAGGAACTGGTAAACTATCTGAATGTGGAATACGTCGAATAGCAGATGGAAGATTCGGGATTGAAATCTTCCTCTTTTTTTATTGACAATCCTGCAATTAGAGGTATAGTCAAGCAAACGTAGCAGTCATCAGTTTGATGGATAGGCTCCCACCAAAATATAGACACAGTAAAAGCCTTAGACCGTTTTTTATTTTTCAGCTAACTCGTATAACTGAACAAGAGTAGCAACAAATAAGCGGAGCCCATGACTTATCTTGGTCCCCTACCTTCATTCTAAAATAATACTGATATTCAGTCTCGACAAGAAGCGTCAGATTGCTTCTCTCTGTCAAGAATATTTCACTATTTATTTAACCGAAATTATTAATTAAATTTACACATTTTCGTGGCATTTTGATTTAACAATTTTTCCACTTCAAAAGTACTCTAAAACCTAAAAATTCTGAAGAAAGAGCAACAACAACAGTTATATTAATAACCTTCAAACATCTGGGGAACGTTCTGCTGTGAGTTGAGAGGTGTGACAACTCCCACAAACAAACTTTCCTCCATACTAAAAATGAAAACTAAAAAATGACGTCACTCTATCGCCAAAGTAGAAACTATTCATTCATTTTTATGGTTAGCTTGAATCCAGCAGGTGAAAATGCATAAGAAAACGTCAATTTTAAGCCTGAATTATTTTTATCGCTGTTGTTCGAATTTCATTCGCTGAATTATTTTCATCTGCCTGATGTTAAGAGTGGAGCGCTGCTTGAGTCATGTTCTCCACAGACACACGCCATCTCAGAGAAAGATGTTGTCAATACAAGCGTTATTTGAACGTCGTTGCTCCAAGGTTATATATTATAGATTTTTAATGTAATCCAACACATAAACAAGTAGATCCCTGACTTCCCCCGTGAGTTTTCTGAATTTTTTAGTGCGTTTTTCTAACATTGTTTCAATTTAACACATTACGAAATAATACAATAATATAAAGAAATTCTAAAATCTGTAGACACTTGGAAGTGTCGAATCGTAAAATTAAACACATTAAAACTACATTATAAAGGAGAAATATTTACATCATTCCTAGAGAGCGATACAACAAAGATAATTGAGAAAATTCTCCTCCTGGCGGGAATATTCATTTTTGAGAAAAATTGCGTTAACTTTGCTAGCTATTGCTGAAAATTATCCTAAGAAACAAGTAGCTTGTATATAATTTTCATGAAATCGCAATGATTCCATTCGGATTTCTTTGTAGTCCATGGAGTTCTACGCACGTGCAATCGAAAACAACAGTCTGAAAGTGTCGTTAGGAGCCAACGCGCTCGCCGTTTTCTGGCCTCATCTCGCTCGCTCTGTCCTGTGCTGGTGAACGAGTCCAGATGAGCGATCTGGTCTCTCCCTTCTCGTGTTCACTACTCTGTTGGTCCCCTGTGCACTTCCTGTTAAATGGACTGGTCGAACACGACGCAGTGAATTCAATCTTGGAATTTTAGCAGATTTTAAAGCTAAGGAGGACACGTGCAATAGTAACGTTCTTTGAGAGTAGAACATCTCTTGGGCTCCCCAGTGATTGTCTTCTTTTACCACTAATTTCTTCTTTTTCCATAATTTTGCGGAGAGGATTCTGCTTAAGAGCACTCATAATTCGTTTTATAATACGTATATATGGAGGATTTTCCATCGCTTAAACAACTTTCAATAGCAAAATATTTACTATAAGTGGTAATTCTTTACTCTAAGTAGCTTACTTATATTCTTTATTATATTTTCATTATCATGCTTTAGGACACATTCCTTTCACTTATTTTATCATAATTTCTTACTTTATTTTAGATTGTCTTTACTTGTATAAAATATCACCGCTAACCTTATTATAGATATAATTAAACTATTGCGCATTCCTGATATGCGTATTTCATGATTTAGTTTTTCAAAGAGTTATTTGCATATATTCTGCAATTTAGTGCGTATCATAATGAATGCCTGCTTTGTTGCTTATTCGATTGCTTCACACGGTTGAACTAAAAGTAAGAATTGTTCCTGACTGTTATTCGTTGGCACTTTTGAATTATTTTCGATCTATTATGCCTGCACTTTTCGAACACAGGCGTTAAACAGTT
Source organism: Trinorchestia longiramus (assembly GCA_006783055.1). NCBI lineage: Eukaryota > Metazoa > Arthropoda > Malacostraca > Amphipoda > Talitridae > Trinorchestia > Trinorchestia longiramus. The sequence continues at coordinate 50,376 of VCRD01001808.1, forward strand.
CAGACAGTCGTACTCCAATGAAGCCTTTGACGTTCTCGGTTCTCATCACGTACATAAAGATCGCTTCTAGTTCTACCATTTTAATATCCTGTATTTAACAAGGACTTTGTGTTCCTATTGGGTTTCTGACGGTTGAATTTTAGAAGGTAACTTTGAATTAAAAATTCTGAGAAATTTTTGACGGCGTCATCTCGTTCGGTTCTTGTGATTCTAGAACTGCTGAGAGATTAAGTGCGTCTCCATGACAACCGTCTGCTTTGAAATTTTGCCTTTCTTTTCTGTTGAACGCAATTGCAAACTTCCTTTCATCGACCTTAAAATTTTGAAGTATGTTCGCCTTCCAATTTTTTTCAGTCCTAAGGCTACTAAACGTTTTAGAACTTATTACTCACGTGAGCCGCATTTATTACTCACGTGCAGTTGACGAGGTTGGCAAAATTTGTTATCTCATAGTTCCTATTACAACTTTATGTTCAATTTACATTGCCATATTCAATTTCTGGCTCTCACACCCCATATAAATGCAACCACGCCTCTTCTTATCTCTGTGTTCTGGAGGTATGTGGTTTTTGAACACAAGAGAACTCTGGCACTTGCGATAACATATCAGTCCTTTTTCCAGATTCATTAGCAACTTGTTATCTTTACTTTCACGCTTTTCTGTATAATTGTATGTTCTCTTATGAAGATATTCTTCACTTTATTACATTGAAAGCATTTATTTCACAAATTATAACTGTATTTCATTCTTCAGGAATATCCTCTTGTTTGGACCCATTCCATGATTGTGTGTACAAGGTGAACTCGCGTTCTGGTGTTGTGTTTCATTTATTTAATATTTTCAAGTCTGTTGGCCATCCGAGGAGTTTCCCCCATCTGGCGCGCCGTGTTTTTGTGCCAGAGTTCCATTGTGTGGCTTCTTGGCTTATTCTCCTGACATTACGCTGACCTTCCACATTATAATTTCAGACCTGTTTATTATCCCGCAGCTCCCGTTGTAAGAGTGGCTGACCCTCTTTTAATCTCGCTTGAGAGTGGCCGTTCATGTTACTGGAATGATCTCAGTCGAGGGTTGCTGTTGATATTACTGGAATAATCTCATTTGAGAAGGCATTCCATGTTACTGCAAGTACATATTTCATTCCAAAGTAACGATTAGTCCTGAAATTATTTCACATGGGAGTTGCAATTGTTTGTAGGATATTGAAACATGAAAGAAGTATGTGATATTTCTAGATCGATCGCACTGGAGGTTTGCTGTCTCGTTGATAAACTGGTCTTACGGGGCTGAAGTTGGCATCACTGAAGAGAAATGCATCCTCACTAAAGTTCCTATCATATGACCTGAGGGCATCCGAACTTCACCCACAACAATGCAATCACCAGAATGTTGGGCTCGTGTATTATTCATGCGTAGTTCACAACTGCGTTCTAGAAAGAGTGCCCCCTTGAGAGGGCCTCTCACAGCTTGTTTGTATGCTACCGGTCATTGTTTAATTAGTTTGGATCCCGTCCAAGTTGTGGCAGGTGAACTTTTTAAGAGCTCCCGAACTTGATGCGGCCGTCAGTTGCTCCGCGGCCTTTATTAGCAAAAGCAAAAACTGATTCTTTTGTACCAAAGATGCAGAGGCCCATACGATCCAACGCGTGCAAGGCTTGCAGTCTTTAAGCTTCTTATAGGCTTTTCTGTACAGGCCTCTTGCTATTCGCTCGAGCTTCGAACTTTCGCCCAGTTTGCAAAGTGAAAATTTCAACTGGAGGGCTACACTTCGCTTTTATTAACTTTCCACACTCCAATGTCGATGGGCTACGTGGCGTTCGGGAGGCACTTCCAGAAGCTCTATTTTTGTTAGCAACAAAATTCATTTTGTACAATTAAGCGCATGCTTAATTTGGGGTATCGTAATTGTTTTCTATCGATACGATCGAAGTCATTATCATTGTCTGCTTTAACAATATTTCACTCTATTTTTTCCTTTCATTTAATACTTCGGAGAATTAAGTTTCATCGATAAGTATCTTTCCTTCACTTTTAAATGAAGATTTTTACTTTAAATTCATGTAGTTTGGGACCCAACGTATGAGATGAATCGTCTGTGTAGTCGTGCCGGCTACTAAGGGCATCAGCTGCTCTGTAGCGTGCTAGTTTATAGCAGCTATTAAAGCTATTAGAGGCTGACACAAGATGGACGAGGTGCTGAGATCCTTTTATTTAACTTTCAAATGTATAAAATTAGCACAAGATAACAATCTCCGGCTTCCTGCACGATTTTTAACCAGCATGGATATTCACTTTTGTCTATGAACGTAGCGTGAATGAACACGATATTCACAGCAATATATCGATTTTCACTTTTCTCTGTTCGGGTAGTCACGAGTATAAGACTATATTTTACAAATCTCGATTATTTCACTTTAATAATACTATATTTTGTAAATCGAGGGCAAGCGATGGAGAGGTATAAATAATCTTCGCCTGACACAGAGTGCTTTGAATTGCTCAAATATTATTCAGTTGCCTCATGTTTTAACCAAATTAAAGTATGTTTGTACTGTTTAATGAAGTTTGCAGAAAGACTTCAAATGAAGTTTAGTGGCAACGGTGGAAGTTAGCAACTACGGAACACAGAAGTTTTTAATGTGGAGAGATATTTCAAAAGAGAAATATACTCACAAAGTTATTATCTTCAGGGTAATTAATCAAGAAACTGGGTTGTAGGCCAACAATATTTATATACACATATTAATCCAGAATCGAAATTGCTTTGACGCAGTATTAATGAATGTTTTTTCTAAATTGACCATGATGTTTACAATTCTTGTTTCATAATCAGAAGAATAAAGTTGAGTAGTTACTTGCTTAATTTTGACGCACTTATTTGTACTCGAATAAAATTGGTGCACACTTCACCTAGATTTTTTCCTCCTTCCTCTTTTAACACGGGAGTTACTGCCTATATTTTGTCTGCCTACTTTTATTCATTTGTTCAATGTACATACATATGTATACATATATATTGTATCATATATTATAACCTTAATATTTGTGTATGCACTGTAAGTCATGTTGAGTAGTACTATGACTTAGTTGTTAAGTCACTGCTGTTTATTGTAACACACAGTGTTTTCAAATCAAGCGAACGTTACGTGGCTTTCAACAGTAGGGGTTTATGAGACCCTTACTTCAGTACTATGTCCTATGTCTCGTCATCCTGGACCTAAGGTCTTATGGTCCCAAGTCTGGCCGATTGCGTTAAACAACAGTCGTGACTGGCCTCCTTCTGTTGAATTGTTAATTTATGACTGATGTTTACGATTGTTTTGAATGTGTGTTTTACATCAACTAATTTTCGAAATAGCTCTCCGATAGTTTTAGGAGTTGATTTTTGCCGAAAGTTTCTTTGATTGACTCGTAACTCTAGCGTTCGAATGCACAAAATCATCAACTGTTGTGTGGTTTATTCAAAAATTCAAAATTGTTCCATCATCAAACTATATATTTATTGGAGTGCAAGATTCGCACACTGGTTTGATTTGAACAGAAGAAATGAGCAAAGTGTCCTTGTTATCCCGAGCGGCGCTAAAGTAAAGTAGAGGAGCTGCTTACTGAATACATGATTATTAAGCAGTCCAATTGTGGAGAGCACTCCCTGTATGTAATTATTATTGAACTGTGTCTAACCTACCCTGACAACAGTGAAAATCTGTTTTGCTCAGTTATATCTTATGCTTCTTTTCTGTGGAATCTCGGTTTGTGTGCCATTGTCCTGTGTTTTTCAACTTATTTCCAAAAGCATATGGAAACATCACTATGTACATATATTTCAAGGGCTAGGACTGGGATTTTAATGTGCACTTCTAAATAAGAAATATCTGGTCCTGGCTGTAAAGTTCGGCTCCAAATAGAGCTAGGGTCTTTACTGGACCCAAACTTGAGAGAGAAGGGAGTCTGGCGCTGTAGTCGCGTTGGAATGTTCTTTCCGCGCCCGTCTTTTGGTGCGCTGCCTTTTTTTTGACGCTGGACACAAAAGTGCCTCCATAATGGCGAGTGTTGCGTGTCTGCAGAATACCGACTGCGGCTGCTCTCCACAATTCATGTCATTACCCCCTGCTCAGGTTGCGCGCGGCGAAACCCAGGATATTGCCTGTGTTGAGCTTTTATGGCCTGTGCTGAGAGCAAGCCTGCGGTACTCTCGCGATTTCGACCTTTGCTTCCTCTCTTCCCACGCAACAATTGCATCAGAATCTTTCCTTGTTTGGACAACGGGCGGTGTTGAGTAGCGCAGTCGTGCGAAAACTAAATAATATCTTAGTGTAATCATCCATAAAAGATTTTATGTCTTGTAAAGCATAAGGGTAACGTTCAGCGTGTCTCGTTATGTAAACTCCGTTACCAAAGAAATAGAGTATTGATATTCTGTGTTGGTTAAGATATTGAAAATATTTCACTGTTAAATGATAAATTTACTGCGTTATTGGAATCACCTTATTAACAGACAGTTATTTGTTGCAGTTGTGTTAATTTTATTTGTTTTACTCAGCGTGATATTATTGGTTTCTTGGAACCATATTTTAATTTTTGTTCCCTACTGCCATGTTCCTGGGGCGTGTGCGGCTTTGGTGACCGGCGAGAGATGCTCAAATATCATCGTGTCATTTTCGGCTGAAATACAAGTTTCTGGTAAATGTTACCGTAAGAAATAAAAAATAAAAAAGAAGAGTAGAGCAATGCCAGGTAGAGCTGAAAATTACCCTGAGTACACAATTAATTCAATGATCAGAGTAATTCAGTATAATTTTAGCAGTAGGGTATTAATTGAGGTAATTTTTTCCGTTATACTAACATAGAGATACTTGTTGGAGCATAATTTGATATCTCTATGTTAATATAGTGGGTACGATGTTCGTTACGGGTATGCAAGTCTGGCGACACGCGACTTTTCTAGTAAGATGTCGTTATTTCCACCGTGGACCCTCCAATTAACACAATAACGTAGTAATTCCAGCGCGTGTCCTGAATGCGCTTGAGAAATGCCTTAATATGGGGCCTCTCTGCCATCCTCTGATGGTTAATTTGTGCGCTCCGTGCGCACTAATGAAGGCCATGTTCACTTTGACCGCGGACCCGCCGCTCGCGTGGTGCTTTGGCTTCACTGGCCCGGCTACTGACTACGCTGTCGCAGCTCCTGTGTTGTCACTCTCAAATGCCTTCTTCTCGTTGTAAGTTATCTTTTCTTCAACAATTGGCTTTTGAAGATTCTAAAAGAAGAGTTTGCGAGGTATGGTCCCTGCTCACATGGTTTGCTACGGAGTTTGTCTATGGTTAGGAAAATCTTATCATCTGCGTGAACGGTTTGTGTCCAAAACGAAAGTCGAGACTAAGCTTATCTTTTCCTGATGGTAATTTTACGGACAAAAATATTTCTTTCAATCAGAAAGTTATATTTGAAGTTGTCGTCAGTGTCTTCTCGGTTGATGCAGGGAACGCGGATCTACAGGAAGTTTCTCTGTGACAGTTTCACTGATCGCCAAGCAGCATAACTTCTAATACTATCTGCTCAGAAACTTTGCTTTCTTATCACTGCTCTTCTTCTCTTTTGACTGAGACGTTTCATTCCCATGCTTATGGTGTGTTAACATTGAATGTTTACTGACAGTAGATATTCTTATCTGGGGGTCAGACTTTATTTTTTCGTCACTATTTGCATCAGATGTTTGTCTCGAATATTCCCACAGGGATAATACTCGTAAACTCATTACCTGATTACTTGTCAATTACCCTCGTAGTCAGTATGTGGTTGTGATGTACAAATGCTACGAAATATTCATTCTAGAAATATAAAACCCCTTAACTTTCTGTTGTAAATGATGTATACTTCCTGTATCGTGTCAGTTACTATTAGTTTTAATAGTCCATCACGTATTACTTTGGTTTTGCTTAGATTAAAGAAGGGAAATCTGGCCAGCTTTACAGAGCTTGCTACTGTTGACATGTTTGGCTGGGCTCTCAGGTGCGTTTGCACACTCAACCTCAGCCCAGCGACCCTCCCTGGCACCACTCAGATTACAGCTAGTTTGAGAGCTGCTGCTGTTCCACACGTCAGTCTCAGCTCTACGACCAGTGAACCTCTCACGGGACAACAATGTTGAGTACTCACTCGTGCACTTCACGGACTCCTGATGTTAGGTGCGACGCAGATTGTGAAAGCTCAGTGAAGATATTCACTTGGTTATTCATGTTGTAAGAGGCTCCCTGTTTCTACGACCGTAATAAGCTTTAGTAATACCATCATTGCTGCTATTGCTGGTGCTATCTTCAGGTCTTGCAATGGAACACAGCATTCTGCGCTTGATGTACAACGTGAAGTAGCCAAATTTTTTTCCTTCAAGCAGTATTAGAAGTATATTGAAATTGAACTGAGAATGTTGGATAAATATTGTAAACACAACTTCTGTAGATAATAAAAGCCACAAGGTTGTATAGGAATGAGAGAACAGTGAACAACTAACAAGAGCATACGGATTGAAGATTGTGCCTCATAAAGTTTTGTTCAATTTATTTAATTTATATTTTTATCTCAAGCCTCACTTATATTTTTATGTCATTCCGAGTAAATGATCTGTAACAAGCACCTACTGATTTTGAGGCTGATATATTTTCTGAAATAGTTTGTACCTTTTATTTCGTCTATTTGGTAGATCTGAGCTGTTTGAAATTCGTAATGGCAGTTCCTAAAGTGTCCTTTGGATTTCTTTGTTTTTTGCGTATTCTTACTAAATATGAAGCTGTGTTAAAAGTTTAAGGTCAGTGAAAAATTGCGTGTCGTAACGTACAAGTTCTGTAGCCTTTTTATGAGTGTATTCACACGCCTCTGCCGTGCTTTTTCTGACGCAAAATTTGTGGTCAATCAAGCACTTCCTGCCTCAGCAATTAAATTGAAACGTTTGGACGAGTCTCCAAAATCGGCCGGTACGCCGGAATTGCTTTTACATTTGATGACGTCCGGGCAAAATGGCACTAAATTGGCTGCCTTTTTGAGAACTCTAATGGACCGTCCGCAGTGCGGCTCTCATTAAATAAATCGCGGTTTTACCAAAACTCACTGGTAATTGAATTCTTTACATAGCGGTCAGCTGCTCTGTGGAGCGCAGTCTCTCTGTGTTCTCTTCAGTGGAAATTGTAACCAATAGAAATAATTAAAATTTCGTCCAGGAAATTGGTGCTTACGGAGATAATTCAATCTTATTTTTCAAAGTTATTGTACAGGTATGCAATGCGTTTTCTGTGTGTATTGGTGCTCAGTGGGATAATTAAATGTGTGTTGCGTAGTCCGTAGATTACTTTCGTTTTGAGGAGTTTCGAGCTATTTGTGCGAAAATAAAAGTGAAATTTCGTATAAGTGTTCTGTGAAATTATCTCATCGGTTAAACTTATTTGATGTTATTTTTATGATGCTATCTTCACAGGAAAGAGATTTACACCAATTACTTAGCACAATACCTATTCCATTATTCAATTTTCATTTTATTTATTCAATGTTCCATTATTCCTATTCCTTAGCAATGTTTCTTACGTAAAAATTGAATATATATCTCGAAATATATGTATATATATACTTACTTATTGATGCATGCTGTTAGTAAAATTAATTAGTCGTGATGTACTGAATTAAGAATCTGAAACATCCATGATCATTCATGTATGAATGATCTTTCAGAAAGAAAAGCTAACTTGTGTGGCATTGAAATCCAACTTTGTCCTCTAATACGCTGGTAAAAGTTGTATGTCGATGATCTTGTTACGAAGTAAAATGATCGTATTTTTTATGAATGCTTTGAAACTTCTAAGTTTAAAACAATGCTCCTAGAAGTTGAGAATTACTATCTACATTATAGAACTTTCTGTGAATTTTCTCCGGAAAGTCTACTGAGCTTATTAAAAAGTGGTTCAATATTCAAATCAAATGAAATTTATTGTGGTCGAGCTACTCGATGGAAAAACTATGGCTTCAAATGAGACATAAATTCCTGCTGAAGTTCTAAAGGATGGAAAGTAAATTCTCAACGTCAAAATCTGTTTCTGATATGCCCGAGAGATCTCAGATGCTCGTCTCTGATTCGTGGCCTCCGCAGCTCAAGAGTTTCACATTACAGTAGAAGTCTTTATGACTGGCACCCATGGCACTTTGCAGTTGCAGGGTAATATCACTCAAGTAACCACAAACAATTCATAGACACGTTAGACGTAAAAGTAAAACAGTATCACTTACTTAAAGCAGTTAAGGAAGAAAAAAAACAATGAATAAATAAATAAAGCTTGGCCAGCGAGTGGCAGTTTAAAGGAAATCTACTGTATGTCTGCAAGTGTGCGCGCGTGCAGCTTTGTGTCACGTGAAAACCAACACCAGGTGAAGACCTGTGCTCTCCCTGTACGTTTTTCTCGTAAAATTACTTCCTCTATGACGCACGGGCATATTATTGCAAATTCTGCGCTGTTGTCAAAAGCGATGCACTTTTGAATTTATTTATGATTTACTCAACACCATATAACTTCAGTCAGGAATTCTTTGATAAATACTCTTTTCGTTCAGTAATTTGAACTACTGCGTCAAACTTATAGTTTTTTACATGCATGTGCTTCTCCGTGAATAACTGGTCTTCACTTTTCTTGGTGCAGTCATGAAGAATTTTATAATTCAACTTCCTATTTTTTTTTAAATTTTACTGACGGCACTACGTTTTTTAGATACTATTTTTATGTAAAATTTGTTTCCATACAACACAAAAAAAAATAATTTTCTTAGTAATCACTACGGACAGAGTACCGTTTATTCGACACAAAAAAAATCAATTTCTAATACGCACTATTTCAACATTCTGTATATATCAAATTTACTCGTATGTTCAATGAAACTCAAGTTTACTGATATCCCCATAGGCTAACAACAAAATGTGTTTAAAAACTTTCTTCCTTCTTCGTACCTCACCCTCAGTGTGTGAAATTTACAAAGATTTTTAGTGTGTAGCATTTTCCTCAGATAGGCGCAATTGTGTTATATTAAGGGGCAGATACGGTCACTGTGTGCTGTAGTGAGGAGTCTGCTGCTGCACGGCAGTGATGCAGTGTTTGCTGGACCGCCTCTTTACTTCTCTGTCAACACTCGTGCTGGCTACTGCTGCAGTTGCAGCTTATGGTGCTGCGGGTGCTGGTGCTGCCGTTACTGCTGCAGTTGCAGCTTATGGTGCTGCGGTTGCTGGTGGTGCCGCTACTGCTGCAGTTGCAGCTTATGGTGCTGCGGTTGCTGGTGGTGCCGCTACTGCTGCAGTTGCAGCTTATGGTGCTGCGGTTGCTGGTGGTGCTGCTACTGCTGCAGTTGC
>VCRD01001808.1:59768-96568 GCA_006783055.1 Trinorchestia longiramus
GGTGCCGCTACTGCTGCAGTTGCAGCTTATGGTGCTGCGGTTGCTGGTGGTGCCGCTACTGCTGCAGTTGCAGCTTATGGTGCTGCGGTTGCTGGTGGTGCCGCTACTGCTGCAGTTGCAGCTTATGGTGCTGCGGTTGCTGGTGGTGCCGCTACTGCTGCTGTTCCTCATAATGTTACTGTTAGTTTTTCTGCTGTTCGTGATGCTGCAGTTTATTTGGTTAGTTGACTCTGTTAATTCTGGCCTGATAATGACTTAAAAATGTTCATCTTATGAAAGTGGAAGGTTCATAGCTTTATGTGAATATTGAGTACCAACGAGTCTTGACTCCGTATTTCTTATGGATAGTAGGAGAGTCGTATGAGATGCGAAGAAAAGTTTTTCAGAAGAATGTAGTCTTGCAGCTGAATTGAGAAATTCCGAGAAAGAGATGCAATGAAGACAAATTTGTTGCACGGCGTCAAGTAGACATAGCGTTCTTCAAGAATGGATTTAAGTTCTAGGGCTAGTCTCAAGAAGCGAGTTCTAAAGGTGTATGTCTTTGAGAATTCACTTAAGAACCTGACACTCCCACAGTAGGTGTGAGTTGCTTACTGGTGATTCAGCTTCACTTAACCCTTGCGTGGTGTTCGGGTCTATGAGACCTGTTTTCATTTTTACTGTTTATACTGCTTGTAATTGGGATGAAGTAAGCATATGTGTGTATTTTAACATAAAAGTGTTTGATTGTGGGGTATTAAATACTACAAAATGCAATAGATCCACCAGACCCACAAACACTGGCTGAGTAACAACAATATGAACACCACACAAGGGTTTAGAGAATACTTTGTGGGTGCAGGTTTAAGGTAGGACACAAGATCGGCTAAATTTTTTTCTTATGTTTCTATTTGAAATGAGTCGCTGTATCATTCCAGTGACTTCCATTCAATGGATATATTGTGACGCTTGGGGCTTGCCAGGTATGCTGGACCTCACGAGTTTTCCTGTTGCTGTTTTATTTATTCTATCTATTAAGTAGAGGGTCAATCATGCACTTAAATCTTCGAAGTAGAGTCAATGTTTTTATATTTTGGTATCTTAAGATTGTTCTGAGCAATTAATTTGACTCACTTCTTGATTACTTGCGTGCTCTTCAGTTTCTGTTGCATATGAGCTGTAGCCACGTCCTCCCTTTCTCCCTCTCTTGTAGATAGATTTTTTCCTCTATTATCTCGTTTTTTCCTCTGACTCAGTGTATTAAACCATTAGTTAAAATTTTTGTAATGCGCGAGCAACTCATTTTTAAACCCGTCGCTTACACTCGGACCTGCAGCTTCAGCTTTTCTGGAGACTACACACTTGGAACTGCAGAGCGTGTTATCTCTCTTCCTCTCTGATTTTTGTTTTGTCAACGTCTAGGTCACGAAGGGACTTGAAATATTCACACATTGGAGGTGTGTGCAGCCGGTGTTTATAATTAACAATTTTATACGTCGCCAAATTGCTTTCCTACAAATCAAGTGTTTGTAGAACCAGATTTGTGAAATGTACACTTGCTTGACTTGATATGACGCCTCGTTAACGGGCGATTTGTAACGAAAGCTCAGCACCACGAACTCAATCACTGACCTCGAAGGAAAACTTCAGTGACTTAGAGCTTTTATCGCAAAAAAAAGAATTTAGAAGCTAGAAGACCGAGAAGCCTTTTCTTTTGTACCGCTCCTCTCGGGAGCGTTAGCTTTCTTGATATAAGAAGATTTCCCTTTATTGCAGTATGCACGCGTACGTGGGGCAAAAGTAGGTCTAAATTTTAGTTTTTTATTCTGTTGAAGCGGGCTATTACTTAATGTTCAGGAAATAAGAGTACCTGTAACCCCTTCTTTTTAAACACAATTCAGTAAAACAGTTATACTTTTTCACGGTTTTATCACATACACATTTTGTCGACGTTATGCAAGTGATGCAACTTCATTATCTCCAGAGTAAGTCTTTCAGTTTGCATCTACGTCGCTGCGTGTTTGCGGTGCATTTTTTAAACATTGGTGCCATCACTGTGCCACATATGCCATCATTGACCGTATCTTTACATTCCAGTGTATAATAAGACACAGTTTGTTGCTTGCTTGCTTGGTTGCAAGGAACAGGTGAAGTTTTTTGTCAGATGCGACGTAGTGATCTTCGAGAAATTCCTAGTTCACTGGAACGTTTCCTAGACGATGTTCGTGGCTCTTGTTGAATGCTGTTTGAAACATGCTGAATTGCATATACATTTCGTACTGCTCTCGGTCTACCAGAGCGTTTCTTATCAGCTGTTGATCCAGATTCTATGAATCTTGAAATCATTGCAATAATGCAATGTCTGGAAGGACTTGTTCGTTAATTGAATGTTGTCATGAAGTCCCTCTGCACTGCAACTAAGGATCCGTTATGTGTAAAATAACTTTTCACTATTCTTAGTTTCAGTTTTTTGTCATAGTTTGCCATTTGGGTTTTTGATAATAGTGAAAAGTTTATGAATAGCAATGTAAATACAGGGTGTCTCAAAAAATGTACTCACCCTTTAACCGTTGCTAACATGCTGTCTTCTTCGTGTTGCAGGTGTGAGGTTCGAACCTTTGCGAACATGATGCTTTAATCACATTTAATCATGTTCGCAAAGGTTCGAACCTCACACCTGCAACACAAAGAAGACAGCATGTTAGCAACGGTTAAAGAGTGAGTACATTTTTTTGAGACACCCTGTATTTAATCGGTATATTGGATACGAAATAAAACATCAAGATTTCCTCTTTCATTCGATTTGTAATCCGCTTTTTTGTCTTTATTAGATCTTGTTGTAATAATATTTAAAAGTGTGAAGTGACTTTAGCCCCACCCGTTACAAGCAGGGCTTTTGTTTTTATTCTATTCGAAAGACCACTTTACAGGTACATCGTAGACTTCCTTCAGTTCGACTTACTCTATATTATTTATATAGGCTTATTTATAGAGTACAAAGTGGGCCTTCAACTTTTTGTTCCAAACTTTGTCTTAACATTTAATCCAATTGCTGTCGAGTGATGATTTAATTTAATCATACGATTGATTGTGCTCATAATCTAGTTTAAATGAAAATAACTACAAAGATCTAGGCCATTTTTTTCACAAATTTCGAGCAATGTTTGAATTGCGTTCTTGACTGCTGCTTACATGATCTATTAAGAAAAAAAGTTGCATGTATATGCGACGTCTGATTTGCGATCGGCGTAGAGGTACGATTGAGCATTTCCAGAGTTGCCCGAATATCTCCTGAGAACTTCACCTAAAAGCCTTGGCTGACCAAGATTCATTCCTTGGTCTGCAGTTGACGTTTAGGCGCAGACCTCAGGGACTAGCAGAGCTGCACTACCTACCTCTGTCTTTAGAGGTGTACCCACTGACCTTTTTCTGCTTACTTGCGAATTTATATGTATCAAGTGGGGGAGAGTGGTTAGAGTCTTTATATCGAAATTTATGCATAAACTTCGGTGAGCATGTGCAAATTAAAAATTACGTGTATTTTGCTTTTTTGTTTGTTTTCAGTTCTCCACATGGTTTCGACGTGTTAGGAATTCATGCGGAAGCCTATTGATGGTAGTAGGACTTTCAGCTGCGTAGTTAATCTCCTAGTTGATATTGAAATTCACGAAATGCGCACTATTTGTTTTCTTCTTTATTTTTCGTTAGACGTCTGCGGCATAGACGTTAACTTTATGTCAGTAGTTTTCGTTCATGTAGTGATTCGCTCTTTGTAAGTATGATTGACAATTTTTGGAAACGAGAGGAAATTCAGTGACGTGTCAAATCTTGCAAGGGAAATGAAATACAGTGCGGGGTAAAATAATACAACCCGTTGATTAAATCGCCGCATTGCACATTTATAGACCACGTACAATTAAGAAAATTGGACCATATATAAACAATAGTATAAAAAGGTTAATAATATATTTAAAACCCACAAATATTTAATAGAAAAATGTATAGGAACATGTATAATAAATAGGTGAACAAAAGTTTATAATACCCGACTTTTTCCTCGAGATTATATGTGAAAATTATTGTAGGATTATTCCAGAATGTTCTAATACATTCTACTTTTTGGCAACCGAACTTTTGTCAGCATTCATCTCCAATAACGTGTCATTGGTACAGCAGCTCTCGTTCTGAAAGATCGTAAGCATGGGTAAGAATAAGGACATCAGCCAAGACCTTTGCGAACTTATTGTGGAGCTCCATAATGAAAGTTTGGGATATCGGAAGATAAATGCACAACTGTGTGTTCCTATAGCCTCGGTTGTAACCATAATAAGTAAGTGGAAATGCCGGAATACGACTGTCAGCAAGCCTCGAACTGGCCGTCCACGGAAGACTAACGACCGTGCTACTCGAAAATTGGTCCGAACAGTAATGCAGAAGCCTCCAACTACTCGTGAAGAATTGAAGGATGATCTCAAGGCATCTGGGATCGAAGGCAGCAAACACACGATCAGCAGGGCCCTATGCCGTGAAGGTCTTCGCTCCCGCACCCCTCGTAGGAAACCTCTTCTCCAGAAACGTCACGTCAAGGCCAGGCTGAAGTATACCAACGACTATTTGAACAAGCCAGTATCGTTTTGGAACTCAGTACTGTGGTCAGATGAAACCAATATCGAACTATTTGGGAGAAACAGTACAAACCATGTTTGGAGGCAACAAAACGAAGAGTATAAACCAAAGTGCACCATAACCACTGTTAAGTTTAGAGGTGGCTCAATCATGGTGTGGGGATGTTTCAGCTCATCAAGGGTAGGTAAACTTCACATCATTGAAGGAACCATGAATGGCTGGAAATATCGTGAAATATTGGAGCAGCAACTCCTACCTTCAGCTCGTTCGTTAAAATTGAAACGTGGATGGAAATTCCAACAAGACAACGATCCAAAGCATACTGCAAACGAAACCAAGGAATAGTTTAGGATGAAGAAGATAAACATTTTAGAATGGCCAAGTGAATCCCCGGACATGAATCCGATCGACAACTTGTGTTGGGAATCGAAATTTAAGATTCAGAAGAGCGGTCCCAATAATATCACTGAACTCAAAGAAATTTGCATTGAAGAATGAAATAAGATTACGCCCGGAACTTGCAAAAGGCTGGTAGTGAACTACTATAAACGTCTCTAAGCCATAATTGATTAAATACTTGTGGGCTTTGGATATATTATTAACCTTTCTATACTATTGTTTATATATAGTCCAATTTTCGTAATTGTACGTGGTTTATAAATGTCTAATCTGGCGATTTAATCAACGTATTGTATTATTTTGCCCCCACTGTAGTTATTCAGCTCGAAATTTTATCATTAATAAATTCGTTGCTAGCATACATCCAAAAGGAATTCAACGAGATAGATTTCTTGCTTAAAAAGTGAGTGAGCACATTGAAAAGTGAGTGATCATTGCGAGTCGAAGTGTCCATTGAGAGTAGATCGCTGAGACGGCCTGGCTACAGTTGGCGTTCTCGCTTTCTCCTGTAGGTTAAGAGATGGCCAAGTCTCTTTTGACACGCTCCTCTCGAGACTGCTTGTCCAACTTTTTCTTTTTCCAACGATTAATCAACGAAGTTTTAATTTCCCACCAGGGCCTCGGGATCGTCAGGTAGAATCTTTTAACAAGCTCTACAGCGCAAATGTCCTCTGTGATCAGTTTTGCGGTATTAATAGTCTGTCATTTGCTATAAAGTCCGCTACCTTTCGTCATGTTCGATGTTTTATGAACTAAGTCCGAACATACTTGAGCCTTGACCTATTGTAACGTTCTGGACGGTAATCAGTTCAGTATTATTTGCCCGACAGTAGGCTTTTCTGAGATGATGTTTCGTCTGCGTTGATGGTTGAAAAGGCTTCTCAGTTCTCTGGCTCTCGTAGTATAGCTTATGACCTTAAAAGAGCGTATGATTTAAATTTGTCTGAAGCTCTTCGTGATGACTTTTGTGCTGTTTTGTGCATCTAAGTTTTTACGCACTCCTCCATAAATCTAGCCATATTTAACATACACGCTCATTTGACGACTGGATCGCTTATGATTGTAAGGGTATAAGTTTTAGCCTGAAGGTTCTAACAGGGAATGGCCTTTAGACTCTTGCCCGACCGTTATTTAAGGAAGAAGAATTAATAATATTAATAGGATTCAATATAAATGTATTACAATTAACAAAAACAAAATACAATGTTAGTCAATGAACAAATGTAACTGATGGAAGGATTGCTTGTGACAGAATAGTTAGATTCTGCAGAACATAAACTATGTTCAGCTGGCCCTGAAAGCGCGGTACATAACATCTGGCGAACTACAGCCGAGTTTAATTTTCTCTCTTTCTCTCTCCCTCTCTCTCTCTTTATATATATATATATATATATATATATATATATATATATATATATATATATATATTTATACAAATATATCCACTTATGTTGAACTGGCACGGATATAAGACGCCACCGAAGAGGGCAGGCCTGACGAGAAAAAAAACACTCTTTAGTTAAGAATAAACAAATATCACAAATTTAAGTTTCAATGCCGCAAGGCTACCGACTACGCAGCACTGTTTAGTCTCTCACGGTTGCTGGGCAGAAAGATAGCACTCTGAAAATCTAAACGGGAGCGACCGATCACAGAAACAAAAAAAATGTTTTTACGTGGAAGAAAATCGGATCTATTCACCGACAATGATATCGATAGAAAAAAAAAAGATTTAGAATAGGTATTGGCTCACTCAATGTCTTGATCGTCACAATGGTACCACCAAAAGTATACCATGAAGCACTTGGTTGTTGCTAATGGCTTGCATAGTTTAGAATTTTGGTGTATCTTTCTTTCCTGTCATACAGCGATAGTTAGCTGAGCGTACGATTCTTCACAAGGTTAAAGAATAGAAGGAGCTGTGATACCTTGTACGAAAAACATTTTAATTATAGGAGCTGTGGTAAGATATATCTGGTAACAATGAGAGTTGTAGTACTTGTGATACATCTATCAATAATAAAGATTATTGCGCATACAATCATAAATCTTTTATGTTTGATAAGATTGATCGCGTCTTATGAGGAGATCGTTTGTGTTTCACTGTAGTAGTTGGATGTGTAGTATATGCAATTTAATTTTGCATTCATGAACCATAATTACATTCCGAATTCTACATTATACCTCGCTATTTATAATTTTTTTTATATATATAGTCAATGCTGGATTTGGGGAAAATTGAATATCGCATGCTTTTACTGGACTGGTTCTTCCAACTGGACTTAGTTCTCGCATTTACAATTTAGTGCGCTCCAAAACTCCCGGCTACTTGCCCATGCGTGGCGCCTTACTGGATTTTCGTGAACTTTGGGCTACGATGAACCTGAAGTCTAGGAAAACAGGCGGTGCGAGATGTTATCCACGTATTCTAATACTGCAAACTTGTGCCGTAAGTTGCAGTGTAAGGCCGCTCTCAGTGAAAGGCGAGTTGGCGTGTAGGTGCCTCCCGAAGTGTGTACTCAGGTCTCGCCTGCTTCTTACCTCATTAAAGGAAGACGCTCGAGGCAGGCAGTTCGCGTAGAGGCGCGTTTGCATAATCCTATCGGGACGTATGTAAATAAGCTTACTTTTAGCTCCGCTCTTCTTCCTCCTGAGGCTGTTGCCCAGCGTAACTTGAGTTACATTATTTTCTAATTCTAGCTTTGAGCAAATAACTTGCTGGTGTTCACTGGTACTTTCGATATTCGTCCCTCTCATGTTTGTATAGTTGACAGGGATTCATGGTTAGAATAGAATGAGGCTATAGGAACGAACCTTCTGGCCCATTCTTGGGTCGGATAATTACTTCGATAATTATTCGGTTGTTTACCCAAGTCCCATGCCGTATTTCTAGCCGCGTCAACCATGTCGGCAGCGGGATTCGAACCCGGGTCTTCCCGCTCGAAAGCAGACTCGCTCACCAGTCGACCAAGCTGGTGATACCAGTCGACCAAGCTGGTTACTCAATCTCGGTATCTTTTAACATGCTATGCTTATGTTTTAACATTTTTCGTACATTTGCCGTGATTTGATGCTGTGAGACTTGGGTTTTTTATCATGTCAAATTCTTCGATTAAATAACCAATTTGTTATGCAGAATAGAACTATCCGCACGTCGGTGACAAAGGAATGCTTGGAAATTCCTTGTGATCCCTCCATTTTTTCTAATGCGTTCTAATTTAATGTCAAAATTGTATTATTTTTTGATAGAGGTAATTGGTGTGACGTCAGATCGCTACTTTGTGTAAATTTTTGGACAGACCGAGGGAACCCTAACGTTTAAGCTTTTGCTCTCGCTTTATACTTTGCGATCTACTAATTTATTTTGTAATTGTTAAAATAAAGGTAGCGTCTATGCAAATTTAAGTGATTTGTTGTAATTTTTAAATGAACAGAGAGTTCATCTTAAATTCGCAATGAAGCTTAACTTCAATAGTGTTGACCCCGGCTCGATGAAAGCCGGGATCATATTCTTTATGTTTACTACATGTGAAAACAATTAATTATTCGTGAAGTTCACATCGTAGGGTAAATTTAATCAGAGACATTTTAAATTATTATCTACGACTTCTTATTTTGCTCAAGTTAGAGCATTATTGAAACGTAACTGTAGAAGTAGTTGTTGAGTAAGGAAGGCCGTGATGCTGGTGCTCAGTAATGTATTCTGGGCGCAGGTGTGCGTTGTTGCCTTCTCAACTTGCTGGCATGCATTATGTCCGTCCGTGTCGCCGGGCTCTTCTTATTTGTCTAGGGTCAGCATCAAAGTGCTTCTGCACTCTATTTTATTTTTTCAGTGTGAAGCTTTTTTCAAGTTTCCTCTTGCCAAAAATATTTGTACTGTCATTTTTATTTTCAATCTTATTTCATTTGTAATGCGACAAATTATAATTTTTCTCTAGAAAATTACTTGTAGTGATTACATAAGTAACTTATTTATAATTGTTCCACGTATTATGTATGACATGCGGGTATTTTGTCGTTTGATTTTCTTTCGCAATTTTCTCCACCTGTTTGTACTTTTTGTTCAATAATTTATAATTAGTATTGGTTTTCCCACGAATTTCCAGTTTGAACCAAAGTCAGGACAACTGACTACATTGGCAGCAGTATTTGTTACTTCAACATGTGGAAAAAGGTACAGTGAATATACTGAATTATCTTGTTTTTAATAAATTCTGAAGAGATAATGGGCAGTATAGTACTTTTTTCGTCACCATATAGTTCGGTGTTTTTGTATTCTTCGTCAGAGATTGTGCAGAAGAAGGTGCGCGTCTCGGTAGTATGTTTGTAGGCGATGGTTTCCCTCTCAGGGGTTGTAACGAGTCCGCACTCGTGGAATAGAATAGAATAGAATAGCATAGAATAGAAGGAATCCTTGAAAATTCCTTGTAATCCCTCCATTTTTTCTAATGCGTTCTAATTTAATGTCAAAATTGTATTATTTGCTACACCGGCACACACGGAAGTTTGTGAAATCAGAAGTTTTTGATCAGATTTTTGAGAGATACATGGTTCTCTAAACTGCTGAGTACTGGACTCAGTACTGCTCTAGATGGCAGATAATCTCTTGTGAATTTAGTTTAATGGTTAGGCAGATCTCTTTTATTTTCCCCCTTCTTTTTTGTACAAGTTGCAGACGTGTTTTTTCTCATTACATACTAATTAAGTGCAGTTCTTGTGTTTCAATCGGCCCAAGTCTAGTCTTGTTCATTTTTAAGTGCGAGGTGATTTTCTAGACCCACCCAAACGCTATTTACTGAGTGATTCCATTTATCTCCGTATAGTGGAAATCGTTGAACTCATAAACCATCAGAACAGTTAATAGCTTAGATGAAAATCTTCCTCGAATGAAGTGAAATAGTAACTCGTTAATGTCCTGACATGCCAGATTAAACATCGATGGCTTCATAATAATGAGCTGCTGCAAGACAATAGATCAAAGATTACTTGCACAGGTTATTGTTCAGATTTACTGTCTCATATATGATGGAACTTAATTAATCTCGAATTTTTGGTATTGTTGAGTTATATATGATGTAATATATTTTTTTTGTCTTGATTCGCGATGCTGGGTTTTCATCAATTACTTTCTATGCTTCTATTTTTTCTGGTGATATTTGCTATTATAGTATCGGTCAAAGACTTTGTAGTTTATTCAAGTTTCTGGCTTAATACACTTTAATAACGTTCTTGTTTAATAAGCTTGCTTCTGATAGCTTAGCATAGGGTAAACGAATAACAGACTCAACTGTTGACTTTATTTTCGATGGTAAGCGCTCTTTAGCAATCCCACATATCTTTTGAATAAAGTTCAGTCTCCTTTTTCTGCTGTACTACTGCCGGGTGGGGTGATCTAGGATACCTCGACTGAGAATTCTGAAAAAAGTTTATATAATTTTTCAATGTAGAACAGTAACCGATGAGTGTTTTTGAAGTTATTAGAATCATAGCATAGAATAGGAGTATAGTACTGGAGGTAAGGATCAGTGCATCACTGGATTTCGGTCGATCTTTCAGTAAAATGTAGTTGAGAAGCATTGCTTGCGCTGCTGTAGCGCTTTCTAAAGAGCAGTGACTGGCGCCGACCTGTGTGGAGCCATATGATGATCGATAAGATCGAAGGGGCTTTGTGTGGAGTTTACTGTAGTAGCTCTCCAGAGTTTCTGAGCATTCGCGTACGGCGAATTATCAGCATTACGTCTGAAAGTTTTTGATCAATGTTGAGTTCTCATTTTCATACCCCACTGGCGAGACCACACATACTGACATATTGATGAGTTACAACTTCAGCGGGTTTGTACTCGAAGTTTATAGCTCAAGTATTTACTTCAAGGACTAGACTCTCCGTTTGCCCGGAGAGTGCGAGATACTGATTTGCTGCTCTCACTGCTTTCTGAATGTGATTAGAGCAAGTTTGTTCCCGTATTTGTTTTACCTCGTGTGAGTCGAGTAGAACTCATTCTACCTTCTGTTTTAGTTCTGATATTTTTCTTTCAAGCGTGCTTCACAAACCAGGTCTTTGTTCTATGTATAAGGATGAGAGCAATTGAAGTAAGGCTTTCCTGTCCCTGTCCTCGTTCTCTTTATTTGTCGACCTTTCTTTCGTGGTCTAGAAGGACAATGGTGCTTACTTGGTTATTCGTTAATGTTCTTCTTTTTCTTTATAATCTGTGATACTTAATTTGATTTCTGACTCTTATATGTATATTGATAGTTTTTTCGTAACAAAAAGCCATTTTAATACTGGCTGTTACATTAGTAATTGTGAAAATTCGTTCAATACTTCATGTAAAATTTTTGCTGGATGATGCATCATTTCACAGTAGTATAGTCATCTTCTTTCTTTGTACGCTAGAAATGGTGAAGAATGACAGTGGAAAAAAAGACAAATAGACTGATACTTGGATGTATCCTGCGTTTATTCCTTGTTGCATGGTTTGCTCTGCCCTCCAACCGTTTATTTAACTCAAGGTGAAGCAGCGTCTGCAGGTAGAGGCAATCTTAGCTGTGTGCTCACTGCCTCATTTTTTTGCTGAGCACATCTGCGTTGTTTTAGTGGTGGTCCATTTCGCATTTTGAGTAGCGAGGCAGAAAGGATTTCTTGCTGCAGTGAACACGTAACTGACAGACTCATTCGATTATCGTTTCCATTCAGGCTGTCTTACTAAACTTACAAAAGCAGTTTTAGCTCTGTGTTACGACGGATTTGCGAAATTTCTTTTGAGGTTTTAGTCTAATTATGCGCCAGGGTATGTGGTTCGAACTGAAGTCCCGAAATAGTGTGTTGTGTTTTTTTCGCATTCATTTCGTTCATTTCGTACTTCAGCTCTTCCCTCATTTGAGCATACTTTCTCAAGTCTTCTTTATTTTGAGGTATTTTGAAGGTCGTATAGAAGTTCAATATGTAGTTATGCTTCTTCACCGTGAAAAGCATGTCTTTTGAAGTGGGCGACGATTATTTTGGTGCGTGTAAAAGTGCCATCGTGGTCTCGCAGGGAAGGAAGAATTTCAGTTGTTGCGCTCCACCAGTGGGCCGGATTAAGCCACTGCATTATGGTAATTGCAACGCAGTCCTCTTACTTCATTCGCGCCTGAGCCGTTGAGATTTTGTGGCCATCCGTGCTCGCACTTTTTTTCCCTCCTGCGAAATCCAGATATGGTGCCATGCACGACAATTTGTTGTTATTCGTGCGACGGCTCGGTTAATGGAACTCGAGTTCCTCGACGCTATGGCCGCCCAACTTTTCCTGTCGCGAATTCTCCTTTCGATAAGCAAAATGAAAATTTTCCCGCTCCATCAAATGAGTTTCCATCTCGGGGATGGATGATCTCGAAAGGTTTCAATTTTAGATGTGTGCTTTTTTGTGTAAAGGGAAAAATGTTTGTGAGTGATGGGAACTAAACTGTGTTTCAATAAGTTTTGCACCAATCACGTAGAATCCAATGAACGCAATGGCCATCGAATATCGAACAAAACAATACTTGAAATTGTGGCAACAAGTTCTCAATTTAGACGTTTATAGATATTTTATCATTTATGTGTTTAGGTTTTCAGAATCAATTTATTTGCGAATCGCAAAAAGTTGTCTGTGTCAGGATTATAGCCGGATAAATATTGAAGCTAAATTTGAATGAGTGCACCGGAGGTGAGCAACACAACGATGCTCTTTGTAAAATTAACTTCAGCGAGCAGGTATCGACATCTCTGTCAATATGTTAGAATTTGAGTCTGCAATTCGAAAGATTGGTTGCTTTGAATTTGTTTTCACTAAGTCAAAGAAATATTATGGAAAAATCAAAAGGAAAAATACTGATTTTACTAATGAAGTTTGGAAAAAATATTTGATGTAGGAGTGCGTATCAGCCACTGTACTCGTATTACGTAAGGCTAGAAATTTCTTCCATTTTACCGAAAGGTTTGATGGATTTGCACTAATTTCAAAATAGTGTGGGGCAACATGCTTTAGCAAGCTATAGTTACTCCAAAATAAAGGAAGGCACTCACTGGCGCACCAAGGAGCTAGCGTAGTTCAATAGCATCTCATCACCATTAAATCTGGGGCCTTATCAGCCTGCGCTGCGACAAAGAGGCTGGCCTTCTCCCTGGAGCTGCCTCCTCCACACGCTTGTGAACAGCTTCGCAACCTGAGAGAAGCAATGTCTTAGTGCTCGGAGAACGACCTGCTCACAGCAATGGGAGTAGCAGTAAACGCCGTCTACTTGGCTGCTTTCTACTATGACGCAAGTGAATAGCTTCGAGAAAATGAGAAAATTTAGTGCGTAGAAGGACAAGTTACTACTTGGCTGCGATCCATGGCCACGTGTACCAGGTGAAATTACAATTTGTTGGTCTCATGCTCATGTAACGTATACTATTGATGCGTTTTGACTGGGTGTTTTTTTGCCGGTTCCAATACCGATGACGATAGTTATTAATTGGTAGAAAGCTTTCAATAAATGTTGATTTTAAACAAAATATTTATTACCCCTTCTCTAACTTGCATTAAGCTAACCTTCTTTAAATGAACCTTGAGTATCACATGCGGTGTAATACGTTGTACAGGGTGCGGCAACAAAATTCCTTTTTTCAAAGCGCTTTGCTTTGAAAAATAGGAAGTTATGTTGCTGCACCCTGTATATGCGATGCCTGCAATACTTCGTTAATCAACGACATTTATCTGTAGGTTTGCTAAAAAATAGAATATTCAGCAAAAAAAATTAATGCTACGAGGGCTCTAAATGTTAATCCCGTAGTAGTGCATCTTCCCATAATGTGTTGATGGTTTTCTACGGTTGAATGGAATATTATATAGCGTCAAAGAAGTTTGTGTTAAAGCCTTTATTTTTTGATATTCTGCCTTGGCTGTCACTTTGGACACTGAATAGACGTTTTATCAAAATATTATTTCATTGCAGAACTAACAAGTAATCTGATATGATCTGTCCTTGAATGTTAGAGCTCTGCCACACCGAAGCAAAATCACCGCTGTTATCTATACCGTAATGCCGTAAAAAAAAGAGCTGGAGGTAGAGCAGGACGGTGACCTAGCTGGTATGTAGGTTGCATTTTCGTGCGGTTAATTATAGGAGGGCTGCCCTGGTCAGATTTAGACGCAAGGATGAGCCGCGGCGCACCCACTGACACGCTAACTGCAGTCCTGCTGTGGATCATCGTGTTCGGGGCCAAACTTGCTGGTACACTGACCATTACGGCCTAAAATGCCTGGGAAGTAACTGTATTTATGTGACTCGCATACTTCTTTCAGTCTAAATACATTGAATTTTCATAATCAGAGACTGAGCTTCTTACGTTGCATTTGGATCAGCAAAGAGTGACAACACCCGTGTAATAGGTTTTGAAACACACGTCTATTTTTTCTCACATGTAGTAGCTGCATAATCCCAGCGATACCTTTAGTTACAGTTGGATTGATTGACAGTGTTATTACAGCGATTAGGAACAGTTAAGTTGCACGAGAAGTCTTGCAGGATCGCAGTCAAGGGAGGAGCTTTGAAAATGATTCTGACAAGCAGAACAGGAAGTGGTTGTTGGAGTGAAGGGAAATCAATTAAAAAGTTACTGTTGTGAAACATAAATCAAGTTAAGCGTACGTAAATAACTTTCATTGCAATTCATTTTAAGGATAAACAAAGGTAAATACTTAAGGTAACATTATTTCTCACAGAAAACCTTCCATTACAACTACATTACTTCTTTTCCTTTGTTCTTGAGCGTTGACACCAACTTACACATAGAACGGTGTCTTGACTTACACTTGCTTGTTCGAAAATTGTCGTTTGAAATCTGCTGTAACGTAATGTACGATTCAGGTAGACTTAATACTGTACTGTAAGTGGCTTGCGAAATTATACATGCACCCTTCGTGCAGGAATTGTAGAACAAGGGAAGTGTCCCATGGTCTGTATTATACCCTTTGAAGGTCTTTTACTGAGTAGGCGAAGTATTACACTTCGGCTTGTAATTATTCTTCCCCAGATAATCTGTAGTTTTTGTTGGTAGATCAAATATGAAGGAACTTTACTCTTAGTTGTTCTAGGAAGGTCAGACTTGTGAGTCAGTCCATGCGTGAGAATCAAGCAGTCACTACACCAGCTAATGCCTTGGTCGCTGCCGCTCACCGCCCAATTGAGGCGGGAGCATTTCTTAATTACTTCCCGAGCCACAGACCGTCTTGTGAAATTATAAGTAACGCAAACTCATTGTCACCTCGCCAGAGTTGTGGGACATCAATAGGTTTATAGGACACATTTTAGCAAGTGTATTACTCTAGATGGTGTTCGCAGATATTAAGCTGATATCTTAATGCGCCTTTCTATGTTAAATTTATTATCTACATGACATTTATTATAAAGCTCTTTTAATACTGAACACTTTTGCCACTTATGTATATTAAATTTATTGTCTACACGACATTTATTATCAATCTCTTCTAATGGTGAACACTTTTTCAGACTTAAAAAATTATTTTGTGGAGTTTGTAATTTTATGGGCATTTACAGTTAAGAGAGTTAGAAATGTTCCATAGACTGTTTCATTTACCTCTGTTTCAAATTAGTAAATTAGGACGAGATCTATATTGGTACTTTACTTGAAATGTTCTTTACTCTCCATTGAATTTGCAATCGCACTTCAAATCTTGTATTGTATGTAACAGTCGTCTTGGAGGTCTTGCTGCGCTCAATACATCCTAAAGCAGCACGTCATAGTGGACACCTTCAACTTTCTTCAATATTAACTCCAGTAAAACGAGTGTCAACTAAAATGAACGTAAAAGACACGGAATATTGCTACACACTTGGTCTTTGTGCTGCACGCCAACTGCCTACTGCGACGATGTTCACAGGATTATATTGCATTGGAAAGATTTCTTGGTTCATGTGGGTGCAGCCGACCGTGAAATGCCAGCGCGACAAATATGAAGTTTAGTGATGCAATTAAACTATTGAAGCTTTCCGGCACGCCGACTCCCGTGGCATCCTCGGTGTTTTACAGTTAGTTCCGAAAGAAGGAAACGTCGGAACAGTTTGCTGTGAGTCGAAGAGAATGAATATCAACGTGGATATGTTGTATGTGGATGGAACTTGCAACAGGCGAAATCAAATTTGCTGATGTTTATCAATTGATACGGGTTGAATTTAATTAATAGATTGTCTAATAAACTGAGCAAATGTCATATTTATATGTTGCATCGAATTTGCTGCACGTGACGTCAAGTATGTTTAATGTTAACTCACACATGTTTATTCTATTTTTACCTGCAATGTATGCTAATACGCGGTTTTTTATAGACAGCCTGTGTTGTGCTGGATATGTATCTGTCTTTCTACCATTGAAAGAAATTATACGACGTTTGAGAGGAATATACGAAGAATTTTCCTGGGAATTGTCTGAGAACGGTTGCGATTATCGGCATGAAATTTTTCCCTTGAAGAAGTAGAATTTAATTTAAAATTCTCCTTCTTCTACAATTTTAAATTCTTGATTGAGTACGTCCCTCGTATGCGACATAGAATGATTTCGATGTGGAATAAAAACAATGAGAGTTAAGTAACCAGAAAGTAAAACTAAAACTCCTAAGTGAAATCGTGATCTACTGGTAAACAGGTTTTGCATTGCATCAGTTTCGAAGTGATCTTAGGATTAAGTTCTGTTTCTGTGGATTTTATTTAGGTCAAGGACAATTATTGTAGCTAAACGAGTTTAATTCCAATAACCATTTGTACGTTCTTATATTAAAATTACCTTCTATGGTTTTGGAAACGCTTCTTCCGGACTATATAACTCTTTCAGTTTATTTCCTGCCATATGGTTGCATATATATAAAATAATCTTGGCACTCAAATGTGAATGAATTCAAATAAAAAGATTTTCAGTTTCCGATTCGTGTATATTTTAATCATTTGGGGAAAACGACGGTACGGCGCTCTCTAACTGTTGTGTTCTCCGTCATATTCTCATACTGCATCACAGTTTGTACATATTATACTAGTCTGTCTGATGTATTTTAAATTACTACTTAATACAGCTCAGAATTGGAAATTCTCTAACATATTATTGTACTGAGGCATCTCTAGTGTTACCATACAAAGTGCGGGCTGTGTTCGAAGAATTCCTTTTTATTTCTATCGCTGCTTTTTGCTTTGAACTTCAAATGAGTTTTTTCACACTCTTCTTCTTTACTGTAAGGTTCTCGCAACTTTGAGAACTCGGAAATTTCGCTGTGAGATTTTGTTTTGTCGAGATGCGCAACTTTTTGCTAAATTTTTGTCTCGAGTGTTGAAGAAACGGCGCTAGCGATCGCTCCCAGCCATTATTCTTTTGACAAATGTCTTGTGTTCGGGAAGACGGGTGTCCAGATTGTGACTCTGTGCTTCGTGGCGGAGATGGCTTTCCAAAAATATGGCTTGCGCCAACCTGCACGAGTCATTTTGACAATGTCAGTGAATTGTGATATGTAGTTCCACATCACATGATTCATTTTATTCGATCAGTCAAAAAATTTTCCAAAAATGTATACATTTTACCATGAATGTGACGTGATAGTCAATTGGTTTGAAACTACAGTAATAGAACGCTTGAGAAGTGATATTATAATTTCATTTTAGCAAATGCATTTGAGAATGTCGCCGAAATGTACCGATATTGCAGTATAGTTCAACGAATTGTCAGATTGTTGCACGTGGTCTTGTGAATAAATTTTACGTGTAATAATTTATAATTTTACATTTTCAAGTAGGTATTTTAAATAATGTATTTAAATTATGGTTATACAGTCCATGTATTGCCATCGGGTTTCAAATTCTTGATATTAACACCTTAAGACTAGTGATGATGTTCTCAGTGACTGCTCCCGTCCATCTGCACTGCGACTTGGGGTCGCATGGATGCTTCAAGAGCTTGATGTAAACATTGAATCTTCCTGGTCTCTTGCGTCACAAGTGGGAGAAATACGAGTGCTGAGTGTAGATACAAACCAGGGACTTGCACATCACAAGTACAATCTGCTAACCACTCGACCAGAGAGGTATCATAGTGTCATTATGTGATGATGAGCGGAAGTGAAAGACGTTATTCATGCGTGTGGCGTACCGTGTGGCGACAGCAACTGTCGCGAGTGCGTATCGATTGCTTCACCGCACACGGCCTCTAATATTGATCGCTTCACCACGTGCTTCCTGAGCCTCCAGTTGTGCGGCGCCTCCTCTATTGTGTGCCTTGCATTGTTGTGCTGCAGACTCAGGCTTCGCATACTAGCCTGCCCTCAGTCGCCGTCTCCACTCAAGTCACTTCCTCAACTCCTTTACTTCTCTACTCCTCTACTTCTGTACTCCTTTACTCTGTTCATCTTCTCTACTCCCTAGTTATCTACTTAATTCGTCTTGTCTATCCTTATACTCCTCTACTCAGTTCATCTCTTCGTCTCGTCCATCCCTATACTCCTTTACTGAGTTCATTTCCTTCACTTACCAACCCTCAGTTCGTCTCGTCTATCCCTATACTCCTCTACTCAGTTCATCACCTCTCTTGACAACTCTCAGGTCACGTCCCCTAAAGTTTTATTCGACTGATAGTCTTCTCATCACCATGACTGATTCTTGATTCTGACTCTGGTATATTGTTTTGTGCGACTCCGCTTCAGCCAGATGTTTCATGTTCCATTAACTGCACTTGTAAAATATTTTTAATCGTAACTATTGACTAGCCGGTATAAAATTCTGCGTTTTCAATCTAGAATTCTAATATTTTATCTTGAATATTCAAGGTATTGAGTTACGCATGATCGGTTTAACTTTATCACCATGAATTTTAACATTTGGTTCGATGTAACACTCGCTAAGAGTTGGTTATTTTGCATTGCATATTATGATAATTCTGTTCCAGCTCATTTGTACGCATCCATTCGCTCCCTATTCTAATCGATCAATATTGTTTTGAAATTATTTGCTATTTTTTCGTAGTTTATTGGTTGTGCATCGCACTTTTCTACCTCTGCCTATACATAATCGTATTTAGGTTACATACATGCCCTCGTACCACGTAATACAGAAATTACTTAAATCATTAGTTGTGTGCACATAGTGCTGAACGTGTTGAGTTACTCTGAGTCTTCTGGTAGTCCTCTATAAATGCAGCCCAATCCAACGTAACTCTTCGGTGTAGAATTAAGGGATATTTCAATAAAACGAGATTGGTTGTAGGAGGATTCTATACTCGTATGCTGTCTAAAAATAACATTGAAATTATTTTTTTGACAATACAGCACTACTCATGTTACCATAGATCCTGACTTGAAAAGCCTGAACTTGCAGTATTGATTACAGTTAGTGGGCCATGTGGTGTACCACCTGCAGTGGCCGACCGTCCACCGCTGCGGCAAGTCTTACTCCGTCTGTTGCTCCCTCTCTTGTATCGATCGCCGTCTCGGCAGACTCTTCCTCCGGTGTGCGCTCGACCTCATCCTCTGAGCTCCCACTTGCAGCTTGTTGCTCCTCTGCTTTCTCCTTGCTGCTCGTCATATTCATCAGTTTTTTGAATTCACTGTGCTGACGGTCACAATAAGTATGTTTCGTGTCCGCCTGCCGTCATTCTCCCATTCGCTTCCTCCCACTCGCTTGTCTCATCGTTACTCCTTGTTTCTTAATCTTCATTTAGTGGTAAATTGGGTTCTGCCGACGATCGTCGTGCACGTCTTTAAATTCATTGTTCATTTGTTCTGATCGCTCCAGTTTTACTTGCAGCCGCTCGCTTATCAGCAAGTGGCCCTATCAAGCTTTATATGACTTCATCCTTCATGAAGATGTATCATAGTAGGCTGTTGCATCTCAGCGCTGCTTAGGGACTTGAGAGCTTTGCGAGGGATAGGTAGGAATCCTCTACTACTCTCGGGCTTCTTACTGATGTGTACTGTGTAATCAACACACTGCTACCCACTGACGAATCAATATCCCCATTTAGTGCAAGCTGTTTTATATTGGGTTTCAGTTGATTAAGTCGAATATTCATTATCTCTCACTCTCCAGTTCTCAAGCGAGGAAGCTGGTGCGTTGTGCTATCGACCTCCTCGTGTCATAGAAACTTTCTTTTAGATTCTTTCTTCAATTTTTTGTCTTTAAGGTGGTCACTAATACTGTTAGAACACGTGACTACTCTGGTATCCCTCTATACCAGAGGTCGGCAAACTTTTTTACCCGTCGACACCTTCATAGGATATTTGTACTTACATCGACCCCCTCCATGCACACACACATACAAATAGATGAAAAAAATGTTAAACCATTATTGATATTTTTGATGACCAAAAATAAAGAGAAATGTTATAAACCAAACCAATCTTATGTTGTACCCTATACAATGTTTGAAGATATATATTGAGAGAAAGAGGCAGTCTTCACTGATATAAAGTAAAAAAGAAAAGAATAGAAGTTTACCTACCTATAGAGAATTTTGACTGTTTCGAAATCTAACAATACTTATCGTTGAAAAATTGATATGAACTTAATTATGTATAACAAATGTGCTACTTGACAATAATATTAACTGCTATGGAAATACGCAATATGCTTTTTATCAAAAAAGAAAAATGAAAAATACATTAACTTACCTATTTATCAATAAACTTGATATTAATGAGATGGATGAGCTTGGTGAGCGGCAGCAAGGCTATTGATATTTGGTTTAAAATTAGTAAGCTTTAACTGTAAATCACCACGGTTTTCCAAGTTTAGTCTATTTCTCTGCTTTGTTAGAATCGCATTCGCATGGCTAAAACCAGCTTCAACCATATATATCCTTAATCGACCCCCTTCCGACCCCCATAAATTTATCGACCCCTTGAGTTCTGTCCTCGACCCCTAGGGGTCGATATCGACCACTTTGCCGACCCCTGCTCTATACCATACTTTTGCGACCTATTTTTGTTTTACACGTTCGCTGTTTTTTCTTAAACGGTGATTATCAATTTCTTTTTGACGTGGTTGTTTCTTTTCATCCGATGCCATGTCAGATGGTGACTCGTATTTTATCCATTCTGATGTTAGTCGTTGATGCCAGCTTTTCGTATTCCTTTGTCTTCAGAACTTCATTTTTGGTGTAGAATAATTATTTCCCATTGATTTGTTGTGTATCGGTTAGCTCTGACAGCATTTTTGAGCGCGGTCGACTTGTTGGTCCTCGGTTGCAAATGGTCGCCGACAACATGGATCGAGCGTCCCTTTGGTTCATCTCTCATTCACATTCATCCATGTGCACTCATCATGGAATTGTGTGAAAGTTTTTGGTTTGTTTGTATTGAATATGCTAAATATGTGCATAAAGTCTCAAAATGTTTATTTATGCATTGTGTGTGCTGGTCAACCCTCACCGTGGTAGCATGTGTTAAGTATGTGCTATTGTAGAAGTGTCGGGCTCAAGTCCCACTGAGCTACTGCCACTGCTCATTTCAGTTCACTGGAGATGTACTGGTAGAGGAGGCCTGGGCGATGGGAACAACTCTCTAAAACAAACGCTAATAAAGCGCCACCTATAACCTCCTGAATTGAGGGGAAAATGCCGGTGGACGTTGACTTCACGATACTCGTACGTAAATTTTAGTGTTGAGAGCAGGTTACTGCGGCAGTTTCAAGACCACTGGTATAGCTTTCCGCCTGCGTGTGAATGATTTCAAATTGATTTGTTTGGTAAGCAATCAAAATCAGCCGCTTCGTATTCAAAATCTGCTGACTTATTGTACTGCTAAGACGCTAGCCTTCAAATGCTATCTTATTTCATTTGAATGAATCATTTGCAGCGTTTTTTAAGTGTCGATAGGTGTGATTAATATAGAATGTTCGTTAAAAATCAATTCACTTATTTGCAGTGCAATTCTTAAAAAGTGTTCTGCATTAGTATAGAAGTATATTTTAGCTTACCATGATAATCTTACTTTAGTGCTGGCTAAACTGAGACCTTTTCACCATAATTTTTAACGTCGTCTTCGGATGCTAAATAGTATGCAGAATAAATAGCATTGTTCCCTGCGGAAGTAGTAACGTTGTGCGTTTTTTATCCGATTTTTTATGCTGGGTTCAATCATTGTTCTGACTAGCTCCTCGCTTGTGTAGTGAGTGGAAAAAGGACTCGTCCCGTAAAGCTCTGCTCTGACTCATCTCAGTCGTGGCGGAGCGCTGCATCCATTTGGCTGGTCTGGTTAATCATAACCTCGCAATGCTGTGCAAACGCTGGGGTCCGTCTCACTTATTTCCGAGTGCGGGCTGCGTGTGTCGAATACACGTGGCTAGTCGCCTATTATCGTTACTTTGTTAACGAAGAGAGGGACTAACAAATCGTATAAAGTTCTCGGTCTTTTTAAAACAATTTGAGCTCTCTTACCCAATATGGAAGATGTACTGAGGATGAGTGAGGTGCTAAAAGAAGTTTCGTGATATCTTTACTGGTTCAATTATTGATCAGTGATCATTTTAAAACGTTCTTGTGAGGCACATGGAGGTTCATTAACCAACGAGCTTCTCGATTAAATACAGTCTTCCATTCAGTTTCCGTTAACAGGCATATCTTACTGAGAGCTTGTCAGTGTGAGGAGAAGACAAATATTTTTCACTACGCCGTTCAATATTTTCATTCCTGTTTGCTCTCAGTTCTAAATTGGATTGTTGTGAAGTGTCGTCGTTCTTTGCAGTAACACTTAGAGCTACTCGAGTTAATTTGGAAAGCGTTTTTGTGAATATGTTTCACGTGTTTTTCAATACATTCATTTGTGGTGTAAATAAAAACATATGTTGTGAATTTTAATTACAAATAGTGTATAGTTCTTAAATATTTAGTGAACACGCATACACGATTTGGAACACTATTTTCATGAACGTGTGTTCAAACTACAGTATTCAATATTATCAGTTGGCTGATTGTCTGATCAACTGGCTGATTTCATTAACCATCAGTAGACTAAGTATTCTGAGTCACAATACATTAAAGGCCGTTCCATAATTTGAGCTTCTCGCGACTGATGGAATATTTCACCCCCATTGTATTGGCTATCTCTAGCGGATCTTGGCTGCGCTTCTAATCGATGGCTCTGCTGAACTCGATGGCGGTCCAAGTTTCTCTGGGTCTAAGTTAATCAACGATTTTTACGAGGAGTCACATTCTTCTCTAGAGGTTGTAATTGACACGATTTCGTATCGATCTGCAAGAATCAATCTTTGAGCTTGCCAGTTAGTATTTATCTGATTTCTGTTAGAGAAATGAAGCTTATACATACATAATAGTATAGGTTTGGTTTCTTAAAATATTTTTCTTTTCATAAATATCAAAATCATATTTTTCGTTTAGTGAATTTCAGTTCTCTTAGTATTTAGTTCTCGAATACATTTTATGGAATCAATCACAGAATTCGCTAAAATCAGTTGTACTATCCCACTTCATTATGTTCCTAGAGTTTTTAATGACATTGTTCTTTCCGTTTGTGACTCTTAAGGTTCCAAAGGTCTGCACGTCATTTTATTTTGATCGGAGTGTTGTGGGTAGCCTGACTTCACCGGTGTAGTTGCTCTTAAATTTTTTCAGTGTCTACGAAATAACTTTCTGCTGTGGACGATGAAAGGTGTTAATATTTAGGCTAAATTTTGGCTACTTAATGACGGACAGGATTCTTTTATGTGCTTGGGTACTACTCTCTACTTTTTATCTAAATTATGCAAGAATAAGTACATAAAGTCTTCCTTAACAGGAGAGTATGGGATTTCCTATCGATGAAGCCTAAGCTTTTCCCCATAAAATTGACTTGTCCCGTTCGCTTAGTATTTTCAGAATTTTGCGATTTTTTCTTCCTTCCATTAAATATCGAGCTATCTAGCCTCTGTTTGGTGACTTATATTTTTCTAAAAATACAGGCCTAAGAGTGAGCCAAGTGCTATTCTATCTTGTCGTCGAGGAGATGAAGCCCATCGATCGCCTGCTACCACACAGTGTCCTGCATTAATACTGCGGCCAGCGTCCCTGCGCCGTTCATGATTATGACCTGGCTGCCTGTTTGCAGCTAGACGAGTGATGGCAGCACGGTGTACGTAGACGCATTGCGAGTGGTGTGTGTGCAGCAGCATCAGTGGTGCTGGACGAGTGGTGTGTGTGCAGCAGCATCAGTGGTGCTGAACGAGTGGTGTGTGTGCAGCGGCAACAGTGGTGTTGGACGAGTGGTGTGTGTGCAGCAGCATCAGTGGTGTTGGAAGAGTGGTGTGTGTGCAGCAGCATCAGTGGTGTTGGACGAGTGGTGTGTGTGCAGCAGCATCAGTGGTGTTGGACGAGTGGTGTGTGTGCAGCAGCATCAGTGGTGTGTGTGCAGCAGCATCAGTGGTGCTGGACGAGTGGCTGCAGGCAACGTAGGCGGTTGCACGTCACGTGTTGCAGTGACAGGCATTAGCAATGAACTGCTGGTGCGCATCAAATCTCAATCAATACAAAACTGTTTCCGTTTTTCAGCGATGTTTTAGTCAGGTTATCACATGGTCTCCATGTAAGTCTAAGGAATGAATAGTTTAGCATTCTAATCTCATACAGTAAAGGGATATTGTATGCTATTCCGGAGTGTCAATTAGAACAAATCGTTCAAGCTTCTAGGCATCCTAGATTGATATTCCTTTTGTATTTAGTATAAACTGAATGGGCAATCGATCACTTCATAGTGGTCGTTTTGGAGCCTGATAAACTGCATGAGATCTATCATAATAGAACCCTTGTCCAGAAGATTGCCGAATATTTGATTGGCGTGTTCCGTGCCGTCGCGTTTCTTATCGTGCTCTGTACAGTCGTACAGTCTGTATATGGTTAAGTTTACCTTGAAAGTCAACTTCATAATGTTAATTTCGGACTTTCTTCTTGTTTCACGTTTATCGGAGCTTTGGAGATGAGTCCATACAACTCCACGCCTTCAGGGATGTTTATTTTCTGAGGCTCAGCACCCGGGCTGAAAGAAGTTACAGGAGGTTTATTCTGCGTGCTTCCACCCGAAGAATCCGTTCAGTTCTGTTTTTTTTGGACTTTATGCCTGAGCAAAAAAACGAGTATCACAGATACACTTCGATCTTTTTAAGTGTCCATGTGGTCAAGAGGTATTGACATTAATTGAAATGAAAAATGTGACTCGAATAAAATATTGGACAATAGACCAGTGATTTTGACCGAAATTACTTTGAATTTTATAGTTCGAGAACATGCTTCTACTTCATAGCAAGTTTTTAATGTAGGATAAATGGGTTTATACCGTAAATTAAAAATGTAAAATTTTTATTCGTAACCCAAAAAGTACCTTATTTCATTTAAATCATTATGAGTTTGGTATAATGTTCATTTTTGATTTAAATTGATTTTTTCTTATATACTGGACAACTATAGTGATTCAGGAAAATACATTGCTTTGAACTCTCATAACAATGTAACATTTACGTGATGACCGTGTAGTAATGTTATTTCGAGATTATCTGAATCCAGCCGACACATTCGAACATTAGTTGAAGAAACCGTTTAAATATTGTTCCTGAGCTGTATGACTCTTGTAGTTTTGGAAATATGTAAGATGTTGGC
This sequence comes from Trinorchestia longiramus, assembly GCA_006783055.1. Lineage (NCBI taxonomy): Eukaryota > Metazoa > Arthropoda > Malacostraca > Amphipoda > Talitridae > Trinorchestia > Trinorchestia longiramus. The sequence goes on from VCRD01001808.1 coordinate 85,408, forward strand.
CGCTTGTTGTAAAAGTTGAGTTTTATGCTAGTAGCATTTTCAGACAATAGTATTTCTTCTCGTAATAGATGGAAATTTCTTAACGCTTTCCCATCAGGCAGGTAGATAAAAAATGGATAATTTTCACCATCCTCTCGACACGCTTTCAGAGCTCTCGCGTACAGGTGTTGTGTTTCTGACTCTCGTACTAAAAATACTAATCATTTTAGATAGCTCTGGCTGGTTTTATTTTAAAGCCTAATAATTGTAATTTATTACAGGTTATTAAAAAAACTCAAAATCAATGTTAAAAATAGAGTTTAGCGCAGCTGAAATATAACACACGTACCCATTACTTAAGAAAATATACGAAAAAAATGTCTTCGAAAGAATAATAGGTTTTATTGCATAATGTATCTGAATAAATTTACTCTCAAATGATGCATAATTGATTGTGTTAGGACGAATAATTTAGCACGAAGAAAATGTTGAAAAGACCTGAGGCCTCGTGTATGGAAGTCTAAGCTCTTCTCGCCCTACGCTGGCCGGGATGTACTCAACCTTCCTCCACCCGCCCGGCATCCGACATGTGACCACTCTTAGAGTATTTCGTTTTTGAATCGATGACAAAAATTGCGGATAAATCTGTCATCCATATGTCTGAGTTTGAAAATTGGATGACGAGCAAATCTGCCATCAGCGTGTTTAAGAGTTAAAAGCGTTTCTTTAACTGTGTTAAAGTCTGCTGAGATTGTTTATCGCTCTGCTGACCTGTTGTTCTAAGCTCAATTTGATGATGGGATGAATATCTATAACAAGCTTTGAAAGTAGTCTTGACCATATGTCTGTTAGGTGCATGCGTTTTCGCTTAACGTTTTGTTCTACTAGCAGTCAGAACGACGTAATTGCCTACCCATGTACAGGTACAGGGTGCGATGGATAAATAACCTGTTTTTAGGTCTAAATAAAATTGCTATATTTTAGGTTTAAAAGAAGATATGATCGTCTTTGTAGACTCTCTGGCCACTTTGTACTCGATGAAGCCTCTTCCTTCCTCAATACATCCTCAGAGTCTACTACAGGTCTCTATGAAAAGCTCCAGCTTGTTTAGCAGCTTCTTGTATTTCTTCAGCCTGTTATCCTTCATCTTGGCAGTTAGTAACTGTCCTCTTCTCATCTTATACGACTTATAGTGCAAGTCTTATGTCATACACTGTATGATAACCTTCTCATTCACCTCCGTCTCCCTTGCGATGTCCCTCATGAACAGGCTGGGATCGTTATTCACTATTTTTTGGACTATCGCTGTAAATTTAGAATCCCTCGTGAAGTCAGACCTCCTTAAATGATCATACCTGGAAGCTTTTACTTCAAAGTTGTAGTTGGAAGCAACTCGTTGAACCTTGCTGACAAAGTTGTCGTCTTCTTCAAGCCACTTTGCAATATCGGAATTATGATGTCCGGGGGGAATTGCTTCAATACTGCCTGCCTTTTCCATAGATCTGTGAACTTAGACTTCACTGTTGATGCCATGACTGCATGTGCCGACAGTACAGACACTATTGATGACCTGGTTAAATTTTTACGGGTAGGAGAGTGATAACCTGGCCACAGGACGTTCCAAAGGAAATGTGTTATTTACCAATCGCACTCTCTACTTAGTAAAATACGCGTGTTCCAATTATGTACCCTCGAAATAACACACGTATTCTAATTTATTGGATTCATAAACAAGTATTAGTTTCAAGATTCATTTACATGCGTATTATTTTATGTGAGGATTGGTTATTTTCTGCTCTTTAGGTAACAGGTCGAGTTTAGAGAGTCTTGGTTTAACACGTTGCCTACTGTTGTTCAAATAATATGCCTAATACCACATATATGTAATAACACGTAGCCAACGTGTTAAAAAAAGAACAAGAACGTGTTTATCAGTTTTTCCTGAGTTTATGAAAGATCTTTCTTCTGAGAACTAACAGAATTTACGATGAACATCAGAAAATATGAACACTCCTTACGAACTACTTTCTTTCACGCAGTCAACAGAAGAAGAGTAGAAACGCTAAATACTAGCGGTTTCAATATAATATGTCAACACCAAGCATGTATCAGTATCAAGATGAACGGATGGGCTGATTAGTAAGCAGATTGCATAATGTATCAGGTTGTAACGGGAGTTCTGTCCAATTTTTGAGCTATATGTTTAGGGCACGATTACTTCAATTTAGCTTGTTAATGTTGTATGCTTATCTATGGTAATTAATAAAATATTATTTCTTCTCTCAGATTGTGTGATAATTTTCGTTATTTATTACTATTTTTAGCCCTAATGTACACTCCAAGTGAAGAGCATATCAGGCATATTTTACTGTTTGAATTTCATAAAGGCAGTACGGTAAGCTCAACAGTAAAAACACTCAAAGACACTAATATGGAAATGATGTTGCGAATGAAAAGACTTGCAGAAGATGGTTTTCACGTTTCAAAAAGGATAATTTCAGTCTGAAAGACGAACCGAGAGCAGGATGCTCAAAACAACTCAATTCTGAGCAATTGCAAGCTGCCATTGATGAAAATCCAATCTGCACTACTAGAGAACTGAGCAAAACCTTTAATGTAAGCCATATGACCATATATCGGGAAATGAAAAGACTTGGCAAAGTCTCAAAGGCTGGGAAATGGGTCCCACACGATTTGTCAGAAATCAACAGGCAACAGCGTGTGACCTGTTGTGTTTCACTGCGTTCTCGTGAACTTCAGGCACGTTTTTTAGACCGAATCATAACTGGCGACGAGAAGTGGATCCTTTACAACAATGTTAAGCGCAAAACACAGTGGCTAAGTCGTGGTTCAAAGCCAATTCCACAGCCGAGAAGTGTACTGCACCCTAAAAAATTCTTTTGTGTGTATGGTGGGATTTGAAAGGAATTGTTTATTATGAACTAATAAGTGACAATCAAACAATAACATCTGAAGTTTACTGTCAGCAGCTAACTCGTTTAAAAGCAGTTTTACAGGAAAAAACGGCCTTCTTTGATCAATCGAAAAGGAGTGATTCTGCACCATGACAATGCCAGACTCCACACTTCAAGAGCAACCAAAAATCTCATTGAAGAATTTGGTTGGGACGTCATGCATCACCCACCATATTCTCCCGATCTTGCTCCAACCGATTTTCATCTTTTCAGGAGCTTACAGAATCATTTAATGGAACAAAGGCTTACTTCAAGAGAAGAGGTCGAAATGAAGCTAGTTTCTTTTTTTGAGTCCAAACTGGCTAAATTCTATGAAGAAGGAATTAGAAATCTTATGGCAAGATGGGAAGATGTAATTAATAAAAATGGTGACTATGTTGAAGATTAAATAAATATATTTTTGACAGGATTTTCACTTTATTTCAAATCAAAAAATGGACAGAACTCCTGTTACAACCTGATATCTGTGTACACTCCTGTAAAGTGTCAGGTAATTAAAAAAAATCCTTTATTAGCGAATGTTTTTTATCGACAAGACTGGTGTATGCTTCTCGTGTTGCTGGTGGTCGCATTCATCGGTCGCTGCTATCGGCGCTGTCCCTTGCGTGGTCCCGTGGTCGAGTTATTTAGCGCTTGCATTTGTTGAGTTATTTATTTAGTGGTGCTGTGAATGGCTCACTGGCGGCGGCTCGATAACCGCTGTGCCATCACAGCTGCCATGGAGAGTGTTTACCCTCGCTCAATATGGTCGCTATTGGTCCTCTCAATTAACTCGCCCGCTCCTAAAACTGCTCTAACGAGGCTTTTTTTGCCGATATCCTTTTCTTGCATTCCACGTTCTAATTTCTTGCTCTTTTTAAAGCTTTCCCATAATCTGTTGAGTAGGAGCTGAAATTTTGGAAATTAGCTGTTACAGGAATAAAAAAAATCCAATTGTATCAGCAGCCATAGTGGAAGTCAATACGTAATGTGCCTACTACATTGCAAGCTAAATGGCTTTGTACACATTTTGAATTTTCACCTTTTTCATGCTTCGTCTTTAAACAAATTTAATTCATAGAAACTTTTGACTGAACTTTTCATAAGATTTCTGTCAACTTAACCTTTTGAGACCCAGGACACTTTATATCCAAATAAAATATTTTCTATTCACATGCATTGTTAAATGTACTATACCTGTGGCATATATTGATTTATTTTAAAAATCTGATAATTATTGTTCATTTCATGGAAGTGGTACTCTGACCTACTGCTGGGCTTTTCAGGTACACGTAATAATACATAGGAAAATAGTAAGTAATTACTATTGAGTGATTTCATTATGCCATAAATAATTCAAAGACCTTCTAAAATAAAATAATAATAAAATAACAAATAGAATTAGAAAATGATATCAAAATAAGAATATAAAATACATTTATTTTTGTCATATTCACATCATATGAAGATTGACTAACTGCTACTAGAAAATACAAAAACTGAAATTATTTATGTACTATGGTATTCATAGAAACAATTCATTGAGGTGTTACAACAAGGTGAACGTTGGATTGGCATTTTGATGCTGGGCGTGACTGCAGTCCTTTCTTAGAACAAATTTCACATCCAAGTCTCTTTGAGTCATCAAATATTGGTATATGAAGTCCTTCATTCACTTGTCTTACAGACCTCGGAACAGAGTACTCGGTGTGATGTCGCTTTGGAGTTGTGTTTTATCTTTTCTAGCAAGTGTCAACAACCCCTGTGCAAGTGCAACCTCCCTTTTGAAGTCAAATAAAGATATGTTTGCCGAGTTTGTTTCCTTGTATATTACAAAAGAATTCACAAGAGTCTTGTCGACAAATCCAAAAAATAGTCTATGCCACTTTTTGACACTCTTTCTGACCCTGCCATATACATACTTGTCTTATTTGGTCGTGCTTGTGAACACTAATCATGAACATGTTGTAATCTTTCACTACAGAGGGATACGGTACAACAAGACGGGTACCATCTTTTTGCTTTCTTTTCACTGTAGTGTCCTCTACTCCATGAAAATTTGAGACGAAGTGAACAGGCTCAGCATCCATCCATTTGAAAACCGTGGTCCCGCTTGCTGTTGACCGATAGTCATAATCTCCTCTCTTCATGTTTCTCATGAGCTAACGCAGGAAGATCTTTTCTATTCATCCTGATGGTCCCACAGACTAAAATTCCGTGACATTGTAGATATTCACAAAGTGGCAGTGATGAAAAATGTTATCAAAGTAGACTTGGTGATATTTATTGTCCAGGTGGTCTGTCAATCTGATGACAACTCCTGGTCCAAGACTAAACTCTTTTCTATCATTGTTAACAGTCTTTCTTCATATACTTCAAATTTATATATATAGCGATCATTATCAGGTAGGCACCATAGTTTGTATCCTCTTTTGATGTGCTTCATGGGGTTGTATTGTTTCAGAGAGCTCCTGCCCTTGAACCTGATCATTGATTAGTCCTCGCTCAATTGTTCTGCGTGACTTCTTTTCATAAATTTTGAATTGAGATGATCTATAACTGGTCGGATTTTATGAAGCTTGTCAGGATTTTTTTTCTCTATTTTATGATTATCATTTGCATGCAAGTTAGACAGGATAGTTTTGAATCTCTCTCTGGTCATTACATTTTTTATAAAGAGAGCCTCAAGATCACTGCACGAAGACAATAGTGTTTGGTAGCTGGTAGTTCATGGTAGCTCATAATCATTCTGAAATAGATTATGAAGTGTGACTAACATTGGATAAAAACGTTGCAGTGTTTACTCTCGGGTTAATAGAGTGAGTTGTGAGCAATAATTCATCTATTTCTAGAATCTCATACTCTCCCTCCTGCGCTCATCCTCCAGCTGACTAAGGAAACGTTTTATTTTACTAGCGAAGGGAGCACCGCTTAACTATTCTGTTTCGACTTTTAGATACATTGTTTTTCTTTAGATATTCGTAACTTTATTTTCCATCACATTCGATTTTCTGAATTATTGAGCAAAATTACCGAGTACACAATTTTATGAGATTTTTAAGTTCAATTTCCTCAGGACAATCAATAGGCAATTTCTTAAAAAAATATTTTTAATTAGGCTTGAAACTTCTGGTATTGTTTGTCGCTTCTCTGGCCTGTTCTGGGCCAGATGTTGCATTTTGTCAATATTTCACAACAGTGTACGATACAGACAAGAGGAATATTCGATCATTTCTATGTTGACCATATTTGTATTGTCATGTGACGTTTTTAAATATGAGCTATTAAAAGAGTGTGGATTAGATAACTCGAATAAAGACAGAACAAACTCGGAGTATTTATTCTTACTTGAACATTTTTGCTTGCTCATTTTTTCGATGGAAAAGAGTTGGAAGCCCCAGATAGTTTTCATCATACTTACAGCGTCCCTGATGAAAATATCGGAGTTCTTTATGTTAGTGTTTTTTTTAGATTTTTATAACATATAATCCAAAGTTTATACGACTCTTTTTATTTTCATTATTCTTCATTTTCATGTTTTGCTATATTGTTTAATTTACTGTTTTTGTTCATTAAAGCGTATCGTTTTAATGTGCTGAACCCAAATATTGTACGTACAGTAGACTTGAGGTCTTGGCGTATGGGTGTCATCTTACTCCTAATTCACAAACTGCTATGAGTACACACGGGCCCGATGTGGTCCCCTCGCATGTGCTGGATGTGTCTTTGTACGGTTCGGCCCGGTATGGTCCGCTCACATGTGGGTCAGCAGTCAGTAGTTGTCTCCCAGTATTGTGCTGCTGTGCACTAAGCCGCTGAGCCCTCGGCCACACTGCCCCCAAGGAGGGCAGGCAGCGTATCGAACCCTACAACGAAGCAGACCCAGCAGGCACATGTGCTGGAAGTGACTGTGCTGGACGTGATTGTGCTGGAAGTGACTGTGCTGGACTTGTCTGTGTTGGCAGTGACTATGCTGAACGTGACTGTGCTGGACGGGCTGAATATGATTGCATTGGTGGTGGACAGGAGCGTCTGTGAACACGACAGCTGCTCAGCGAGTTCACGCAGCGTGCTGCATAAACGTAACGGATTCTCTCATGTCCAACACAGGTGGCTTTGTCTCGAATTATTACGTAAAAAGTTAGAGAACCGTTCAATTTAGACTCGAGTTCCTGTTCAACATTCTATAGTTATTAGACTCAGTTTTTGAGGTCTTAAATGGTCTTGATTTCGAGTTTTCGACTGTATTCAAGTCAAGAAGAGTTGGCTCTCTCTGATAGCGTACTAAACGTGCAACATGTTAGCTTACATTCATATCATTGTTGTCATTGATGCGAGTAATTTGGGTTGAATACCCGTACGAATTAAATTAATGTATTTTTGTAATTTTTCATACTCTAAAAATTGGCAATGCAATTATGGGCTGTGATATATCAAATTAACGTATTCAGTTCAATCGTCAGACTGTTCGACGCCTTATATGTTTCTGAGCTTTTGTTTAATTTGGCTTAAAAAGTTGCAATTGCGTCAGACATTTGTCGCAAAGTTTTTACATTATTTCTAACCAGAGCAAAGCTTGAGAAATCTAGAGTTGAGGCCGAATTATATTCAGTATATAGAAACTTATTGCTTCAATTCAAATATGTTTACATTTTAAATTGTAATTGAGTGAACTGAAGTCCTCTGGATATATTAAAGACAATGTCTATTCGAGTTATCTAATCCACACTCTTTTAATAGCTCATATTTAAAAACGTCATGAATATTTATTTATGTCGTGGCTCAAAAATTAGCCGGGTTTCCTGCTACCTTTATTTTGACTCATTTTCTGTTTCCATTTTGTAACAAAAAAGTGTAGTTCTCAATGGCATAACAACTCTCTAAAGAGAGCCCCATTTTGGAACTCTCTTTCTTCGTGCATTTTCTTCCCTGATAGTAGCTGGCACTGCTCATTCCGGGTAAAATTTGTGTCGGGGGACGACGAGGCGTTGTCTCCAAATGGAAGGCTGCTTTCCTACACACAGAAATTTGGTGTGACGTTTTGGTGCATTTTCGTATTTGTCAGACGGCTCGGGTCACCTGCCTGCAAATATTGTGCCGGGCGTCAGCACTTGCGTCCCTCGAGTGACGTTTGTTTTTGGACTCCTGACCAAGCTCTGTTGCTGCTGCTCGTCGAATTTTTTTTTCATCGTAGGACCAGTCAGTTCTGATCTTTGTTTTGCTGGAGGCTCTGTTTTTGCTACCGCTGCTGCTTCCTCTAATGCAACGCGAGCAGTTTTCAATGACAGTTTTTTGTTGTTGTCTGTGTTCTCACTCAAGTTTTACAGCCCCTTTTTTCTCCGTTTATTATTCGTAGTCATCTCCGATTGTTTTGCCTAATTGCTACGCGTGATTGTGTGGACATTGCGACATTCAGTTGGCTTTTCATTAAAGTTAAATCGCGCAAACATGCCCGTTGCTGGTGATGTTCTCGAAGCATGAAAGGAAAGTCTGTAACGGGAAAAGGTTGTCTTCAATTCATGACTGATTTGGTTCTAATGCGAACTCAATTCAGATACTTTGTTGGCATTTCAATTTTCTGAAATCTTTATTGAGACCAAACAGAGGGTGGCTTAAAAAGGGTTACACGGTATGCTGAGATTGGTAGAGTGATAGTCATAGGTATTTTATTGAAGATTTATTGGTATAGTTCTTTTAATAAGCATTCATTGACGTAGTTATATAGCAGGAACAATTACTGGTAGTTCTTGGAGTTATTTAAGCTTCTGTTTTTTACGTCGTTCCGAGTAGTTACCGTATCTCTCCTGGGGCATGCCTCGTAAGTGCCTTCAGTAATGTTTGGGTCCTTGTTCACTTTTGTCTAGTCGCCCTGCAGACATGCCTTCGTTTCGATACGGCTTCTTCGTGTTGTGTTTTCGAATTATGCGGTTGCTAAATATATATGGGTGCCATTGACGGATCTCAGACATTAATTCTGTGCAGTTTTACTTGCTTGATTCTAACCAACGATGTTCTTTTGTATTTGAAATTGAATGAACGTTTATGATTTCAACTTTAGAAAGCTTATTAGAATTGAGTGCGCCTTTGTTTTTCGCTTAGCTGTTGTGGTTTGATGTCTGCAAGCGTTAAAACTCATGCTGATCGTCTCTCGGCATTATTAGTTTGTTTTACTCACAAAATTTGGTTGTACAGTAGACACTGCTAAAATTTCACGTTGAAAAATGCGGTCGGTGTGACATTCTTCAAGAAGTTATAAAACAGATGATTTTATTGTACATGAGTGTTTCGAGATGTTGGACTGGTCTTGTGACTTTTGAGCTTTAATTTAAAATTGCAGTGGAAATTATAATTTTTTATTGCTTTAGCTTTGATTTGTTCACGTTTTTAAAATGCAAGCTCAATTGGTCTGGATGGTGAACGCTAGTAACGATCGATCTTCAGTTATTATTCCGGTAGTATTGATTCGAATACCGTTATGGCTGGCACTATGTTTTCAAATTCTAAATTTATTTCGGTTGTTAAATGAAAAGTAGTCGTGGACTTGTTAATAGGACTCATTGGGCGTTTTATATTTCACATATTGAAATCATTTATGAGTAAATGAAAAGCTGACGTTCATTGTGTGACATACAATGGAGCGTTTATTGAAGCGACCAGGGCGGTCATCAAGTGCCACAGTCATCAGCACCTGATCGATTTTGGCGAGCTCTGACCATGTGGAAGTGCTTCTCTATTGACCTCAACTGACGGATGGCTCATCTATGAGCAGATGACATGACGTGTAAGAGGGGGAGATCTGGTCGTTTTGCCTGAGTTGTGTGGTATCTTTTGCTTTGATTTCAGAGTTTTCTTTTGTGTGCATGTGAGTTTTTAAATATCTAGTTTGGATGCCAGTAATTTACTTAGGGAGGGAACATTATGAGACAACGATTTTATTGCATTTTCGTGTTAATTATTGTCTAGTAGTCAATACTGAGGTACAACTTAAAACGAGATTCTGTTAAAGGTTTCTAGTTTATGTTATTCGGTGTATTTTGCTCATAACACAAATTCTCATTAGGTTGTTAGCGATTGGTGCCTCTCCATATACTTCAGCTGAGTTGTCGAATTATCTTAAATTTTTCTTACCAGTTTCTTTGGTTTTCATGTCTCACCATACTCCAAGTTTGGAACTTACAATCTCGTGAAAAGTTGTTTTTTACTATACTTTCAGATATCAAACAAACGAAAACTTGAATGTCCCTGTTCTTGAAAGTTCGTAGCAGAATCAAAGAAACTGTTAGTCTGGTCAGCTTAGAGCCATTTCTCTGGCGAGGCTCTTTAATGATTTTCAAATTGAGTCGCTCCGTTAACTACGATCAATTAATTTACGAAAGAGCCTTTTACGATACCTAAGAGAGCGTGAAATGAGACGCGTGGTTGAATGCCATTTTAGCCGAGCCATTAAGCAAGTGAGTTGAGTTAAAGGGGAAGAGGTTGATCGTCCCTCTAGCTTCTTTACCCTCATTTTGTTGAGATGCTGAGCAAACCTGTTGCTGCTCAGGCGCTGCGCTATGTTATTTGTACTCGAAGGAAACTCTGGGCCTCTGATCAGAGCTGTAGAGTTGGGAATTCAATCCTTCTGTTCCGATTCCGACTGCTGATTTTTAGGAAGCCCATATCCGATTGACTCATAAGCAGTAATTTTCGCTCAACTTCGACTTTGCAAAAATGACCCTTGTATAGCACAGCTTAGCGATGTTACATGAACCATGCTCTCTACGTAGGTCACTACTGTCCGTGATGAAAATTCATAGGCATCAGTGCTCGCGATGTAGGGCTACTCGTCTACTCGAGTGTGACATTTTGATTACACAATTGATATTTCACTCGCATGAACTCATGTTGGGAAAACTTAATTTCTGTGTTTAAGAATAAAACTTTTCTCTCTTCGTATGCGCCTACATCACTAATTTCACCAGCGTTAGTGAAAGCAAGCTCTGAGTACTCTTTTTGTCTCTGCAAGTTGGGGTACATAATGTTTTTTGAAGGTAGTCACACATCTCACAGATAAGGGAAATACGAGAGTCTAAGGGATTTTTTATGATTATGTCGTCCACTTGGTTTTCTTTTCTCTCCTCTCCTGTTGTGGGTGCCAGAGTATCACAAGAACGATGACCCACGTGATTGTTATAGCTGCATGTCTTTTGCCGTCTTTGGCTTTTTGTCTCTGGCAGAAATACTCTTGA